>JAKSZU010000019.1:20919315-20936815 GCA_026018925.1 Tupaia tana
CCTTCCATGGGGCTTTGGAATCAGAGAAGGGTGGCCTTTGCACCTTGGGCTTTGTGAGCTAGAGCCTCCTCTGTCAGGAGGTCTCACTTAGGGTACCGGAAATGTGTACTACATTGAATTGTCATGAGGATTACTTGCCCTTGGGAGTATAGCTGCTGTTTCTGGGCCACTGTTTAATGGGTGACTTTGTGGCCTGGAGGTGGAGCCGGCCTTTTGCTGTCTTATTCATGACTCATTACCACATCTGTTACTCCTAGATGAGACGCTGGTCTCCTTCCCCCACCCCGAGTCCTGGCTTGCGTGTGTCAAGCAGGACACCTCTCCTTACCCATCTCCTGCTCTGTGCTAACCCTTAGGACGTACACAGAGTAACCCTTTCTCTTCTTAAGATAGCCAGGTTGGTCTTGTCTAAGAAAAGAACAGCTCACTAGGCTGAGCCCCTAGTCATACCTAAACTGCTCAGTGCGAGGAGAAACGCTCCAGGCGGATAGAGATGCTCTTGCCCTTCTTTCTGTAACTCACACGCTGTGGTTTTGCAAGTTGGATAGCTTCTGCAATTAGAGAAGTGGTACGCAACTGCGGAGCAGTGTGCTCGACCTTTTCTGTTTGGGTTTAGAGATGACTCAGGTGTGCACTGGCGCTTGCTGCGTGGAAATTTCTGAGTCGGGGAAAGCTTGTGGGAAATTCGGTGGTGACTACAAGGCCGCCTGATCATCATGGTGGGAATTTTTAGCCTTATAAAGTACTTCTGTTTCTGGGGGTAATTTCTACATGCTGAAATTTGGTTTGAACAATTAGGGGTCATTTAATTTGAGTAGTTGTTGAACAACCACCATGGACTCAGCACTGTACACAGTAGGTCTCTGTATCTGCATTGTTTTTGTGCCCATTTCTCTAGTGCTCAGCCTGGGCCAGGTACTGTCCTAAGCACTTCACATATTATTCTTTTTTTTTAATGGTTATTTCGGGGGTGGGGGGTGGGGTGGGGCAGAGTTTTGCTATAGGGCACATGAGCTTGCCAGAGAGACAGAGACAGAAAGCAAGAAAGCAGAATCACCCCCTGGGGGGATGGCCACGCCACAATCCCTTCTCCATTCTCCTTGGGATTTGGGGTATGCACACACACGCGCCTGGAGTGAGTTTTAAGCCACTGGGTCCAGGACTCCAACCACGTGGACTACGTGAGAGTCCAGCGACGTAACCATTACACCATCTGCTGGTCCCATCCCAATGTGTTCTATAGGGTAGATGGTTACAGATGGCAAAACTGAAGCATACACAGGTTAGGTTCCTTGGAGTACGCAAGGAAGAGAAGTGTTTGCTATAGGGCATGTGCACTCACCTGAAAGACAGAGACAGAAGGTGAGAAATCACCACCCCCCCAGGGGAAATGGCCACACCTCAATTCCTTCTCCTCCACTCTCCTTTTGGGATTTTGGACACACAGACACATGGTGTGAGTTTTAAGCTGCCAGGTCTGAGACTTGAACCGCAGCTGACTGCGTGAGAGTCCAGCGACGTAACCATTATACCATTGGCTGGTCCCTGAGTAAGCAGGGCACCTAATGATCCTGCCTCCTGTGTTGTCCACTTCAGGACTCCCCTCCTTTGGGTGTGGACTGATCTTGCTTTAACTGGATAAAATATGGCCAATGTGATCGAATGTCACTCTGAGATCAAGTTACCAAAAGGACTGTGACTTCTGTCTTTGTTCTGTCCCTGTTTTTCTCACTCTCTGTCTTTGTCAGCTTAACCAGCTATGTCAAAATACACTAAACTGGGTGTTTAAACAAGAAACGCTTCTTTCTCACAGTTGTGGGAGGCTGGGAAGACAAAGATCGAGGAGCCGCAGATTTGGTGTCTAGTGAGGGCCTGCTTTCTGGGCCATAGGTGCCAGTCTTTTTGCCATGTCCTCATTAGGAAGCAAAATCTCTCAGGACTCTTTTTTTTTTTTTTAAGAGGTTTTTGCCATAGGGCACGTGCGCTTGCCAGAAAGACAGAAAGAGACAGAGAGACAGAATGCAAGAAATCACTCCCTAGGGGGAATGGCCACACCACAATCCCTTCTCCTCCATTCTCCTCTCAGGATCTTGGGCACGCACGCACACACTCCTGGTGTGAGTTTAAGCCACTGGGTCCAGGACTTGAACTGCAGTCGACTACATGGGAGTCCAGCTGCTGATTCCTCTTAGGACTCTTATAAAGACATTGATTCCATTTGTGAGGGCCTCACCCTCATGACCTTGTCTAATTTTAATTATTAATACCTCCCAAAGAAAGACCCCGCCTGCTACTCCTGCTAATTGATCACATTAGGGGATGGAGTTTCAACATATGAACGGGGTAGGAGGCACGAGTGTTCAGCCTATAATTCTGTGAGCCCTCTCTGTGGATAAAGCCAGTTGCCATACTGGGAGTACCCTTATGCAAAGACCCAAGTGGCAAGAAATTGATATCTCTGGCTCACAGCCAACATGACCCCAGGCCTGTCAACAGTGAGTGAGTTTGGAAGCAGATTCTTTCCCAGCTGAGCCTCGTGTTGGTTGTAGCCCTGGCCAACAATTGATTGCATTTTTGAGTCCCTGTGCTTGAAGACTCAGCTGAGCTGATACACAGAAACTATGAGCTAGAGAATGTTATTTTAAGCCATGAAGATTTGGGATAATTTGTTACACAGCAATGTATAACTGATACACTTGTCCAAGGTCAGAAAAGAACTGCAAAGTATCGTCGTTCTACTTTTTCCCCCTCTTGAATGAGTTTTATTATAATGCTATTTAAGTACACAGAAACAAATCCAAGAATAAAATTTTTATGATTATTATTGTATATAGTTATAAAAACAAACAAAAAGAATACCTATAAAAGCAGATTTTGTGTAATTTTAATTTAAATTCACATTTTTAAATGATATTTTAGTGTGATGGAACATGTGTTAAAATATAGTTATTATTTAATATGGAAACATTAGTGTCTATGAGAAGGGAAATAAACTCTGTAAAGTTGTCCTATGAAATTCTCTGCATTTTGGAAAAGGTCTCTAAAACAAATTATATGAAAAATGAAAGTGACAGCCAAAAAAGTCCAAAATGATTTCATGTCTGTAAAAAGAACCATGTGAAACGACACAATTATTTCTTTATCGGTATGCTAAAAAGAGCATAGAAAGGTCTAGAAAAGGACAGTAAACTGATGACAGTGGTTGTCTCTGAGAAAGGGAGTATGAATAAATATGGAGAAGACTTGACTTTCTATTTTCTATATATGTGGAGTTCCTTTTCTTTGTTCTCTCTTTTAACTTTTTCTTCTTGTGCAATGTGTTTCTTGTGTTATTAAAAAAAAACAAACAAACAACATTGTGGGTCAGCAGGTAGCATGGTGGTTAAAGGCTCTGGACTCCCCATGGCCGACTGTGGTTCGAGTCCTGGACCTGGCGGTTTGCTTTCTCACTTTCCCAATTTCTCTCTTTTACTCTGTCCCTTTCTGGTCAAATTAAAATAAATAAATAAATAAAGTTAAACAAAATAATTATTTAAAAAAGAGAAAAGAAACATTGTCTTTGAGGTTGTTTTACTGTAGGATTTCTTTAGCTGTTGGGTGGAGTCAAAATGAGTGATATATACAAGATCAGCTGGGCCTGCTGGTGGCGTGGTGCTTAGGGTGGCTGGATCCCATATGGTCAACTGATGTGGTTCAAGTCCCAGACCCAGTGGCCTGACAAACATGTCTGGTGTGTGTGTGTGTGTGTGTGTGTGTGTGTGTGTGCCCCAAATCCTGAAAGAATGGGGAGATGGCAGAGATGGGATTGTGGCGGGACCAGTTCCCTATGGGGGGGGATGATTTCTCTCTCTCTCTCTCTCTCTCTCAATATCTCTTTCTAGTAAGCACAGGCCCCCTCTGACAAAAATTTAAGTAATTTAAAAAAGACTAAACCAGTCAGAGGAAGTGGGCTTTACACTGCTATGGAAAGGACCCGAAGCTTCAGTCAGGTGTTCGGGTCTGGGAGCTGACCTTAGTCATTGTGTAGAGAACTTGGAGACACTGGACAGAAGCAAGCACACTGACTGGAGAGGCTGGTGCGCCAAGGAAGTCCGCTGAGTCAGACAGGAATTCAGTCCTGGGGGAAGAGGGGAGGGTGGGGCTGTGAGCTGAGGGTGGCTCTCAGTCAGCTGACCAAGTGCAGAAATGTCTTCAGTCACTAGCTTCTCATTTGGATGCCAAGAGTAAAATCAAGTCCAGGCTTGACTTCTTGGGGAGTCAGTGACCAGAGGGGTAATAATGTTAACGACAGCAAATCCTCGTATAGTGCTTACAGAATATCAGACACTCTTCCACACACGATGTACTTCATCCTCATAGAAACCCTATGCGACATGTACATTAGTTCATTATTGTTATTCTTATTTTTAGATATTTGTTATGGGGCATATGCACTCTCTAGAAAGAAACAGAGCAAAGTGAGATGTCACCCACTATGCAGGAGAAATGGCTGACTGCAATCCCTTTCCCTCCCTCTCCTCTCGGGATCATGGGCATGCATGCACACGTGCCTGGCATGATTTTCAAGCCAATGGATTCTATCAACCAAGTGGAAATCCAGTGCCTTAAGTACCATACCACCTCACCTGCTAGCCCCTATTTTATTTTTTTAATTGTTTTGCTATAAAGTGCTAGTGCTTGCCAGAGAGACAGACACACAGAGAGAGGAAAAGTAAGAAATCACCCTTCGGGGGGGATGGCCATTCTGTATTCCCCTCTGTCTGTTTTCCTCCCAAGACTGTGGGCACACATGCACATACACCTGGCGTGTTTCTCAAGTTGCTGAGTCTGGGACTGGAACCATGGAGTTAGCCATGTGGGATCCAGCGCCTTACCCACCACACAGGCAGAGAAAGATGGAAAGTTTCTCTCATGAGCAAGACAGAGAAAGAGAGGAATAAGTCGCGTGCACTCCCAGTAGGGTCTCGAGGGCACCGCCCACCCCCAGCCTCAGCTAGCCCTGGATGGTGGGCACACGTGTGCCCAGCGTGCTCAGGGAGGTCTCTGGACGTGCACCCGGAGCCTTCCCACGTGGGTTAGCCTCACAGGGCAGTATGTTTTCCTGCTGCACCGCCGCCTGGCCCCCATCAGCCCATTTTATAGGTGAACGAAATAAGGATCATGACGATTCACTGCCTAGTCCAAGGACGGACAGCCGGTAAGTGGAGAACCACGATGTGGACCCAGGTTGCCTGAACTCCAGTGACTTGGTTCTTAACCACCCAGCTGTTCTGCCGTAATTGCTTTTGAAAAGACTGTGTAACAAATGCCATGATAGAGTTGAGAAAAGAGAGGAGGGTGAAACTGAGCACTTCATGGACCTGGAGGAGGAAGATATTACAAAAAAGGGCCTTGGAGCAAGAGTAGGAATGAGACACGCAGACCAGGGGGCAGGGGTACAGGATGGGTGAGGGAACAGGATGCCGGAAGGTCTGGAGTCCTAAAACTTTTGTCCATCTTGGGGAGTCTTCTGTCGTCTCCCCTTCATGTATCACCCTAAATCAAAGCCTTCCCTTTCTGGACTTGCTGTTGAAGTAGAGTTGGCATCAGGCATTTTTTTTTCTTTTTTTTTGAGATTTTTGTTATAGGGTATGTGTGCTCGCCAGAGAGACAGAAAGCAAGGGATCACTCCCAGGGGAGATGGCAATGCCACAGTCCCTTCTCCTCCATTTTTCTCTTGGGATCTTGGGCACGCACGCACGTGCCTGGCGTGAGTTTTAAACTGCTGGATCGGGGACTTGAACTGTGATCAAGTATGTGGGAGTCCAGCGATGTAAGCATTACACCATCTCCTGGCCTTTCTGTTTATTCTTGGAGCTGTGTCCTTAGTGGGACAGACAGTGCTTGGTCCTTGGGGAGAAGTGAAGAAAGGTAGAGGGGAGAGCCTGGAATAATCTCCCTAGGAGAGCCTCACCCATGTCAGTCAGGCCCAGTACAGAGTGTGGATTACTGAGAACCAGTGAAATTGACATGACCTTGAGGCCTCCAATAATGCATTCCTCTCTCTTGACATCAATTTCGTCAGATTAAAAATCCAATAACAGGCTGTCATTGAGCCTGAGAAAAAAGATGGTAATAAAAGGGAGACTCTGAGTCTATAATGGAAAGCAGGTGATTTTTAAAATTGGTTTCTCTAGCTGTCTCTGCTACAGAAGACCAGAAAAGTTAGAAAAGTGTGTACATTCCCTCAGTTCTTCTTGCTTCACACAGAAGGGCTCCTTCGACTCTTTTTTTTTCCAACTCGGTTAGTGGTCCCGTTACTATCCATATTTACCTTCTGGGACCCTGGAGCCCATCCTCACTCTCCTTCTCCCAGCTCAGCCCTGCTAGTCTGCACAGTGTGTGGAATGCCAGCCCTGCATGCCCTCTCTGCTGTCCCTGCCTTTACCAAAGCCTGCACGGGTCACCTGGGCACTCTGCCTCTCCACGCTCACCCCTTTTCCCTCCTCCTCTAGCCTGTGTTTTGCCACGTCCAGAGCACAGACATAAATAACCCTGGCAAATGAATAGCTGGATGCTGACTGCCGCCATGCTAAGTAAAAGGCTGCCAACCACTCACCTTACTGGTGCACTGATTGGAGTGAAAGTGGGTGTTACTGTGTGCCCTGCCTTGACTTTGGTCCAGTGTTCATTCTTCGGATTGTAGAAGATGACACTTGTTTTAGACTAGTTCAGGGGGTCCCACATGGAAAACAAGGACAGGTGTGTCAGCAAGCTTGAGAATCTTAGAAGCTGGAAAGACTTTAGAAAGCAGACAACTTGTGCTCTTCAACTCTTTCTCATAACGAGTCTGTCTAATTCATGCTCTCTCTGAAAAACTGGCTCTCCCTGCTTGCCAGAGCACAAGGTCCAAGTTAGCCAACTGGCAAATTTTGAGTTTATCCTGGGCTGTTCCAGCTCCCTTCCCTGTGGGATGAGGCATTGCAAGATCGGATTCAAGTTGTCTCAGGAAAATCTGATTGGCCAGTTTAGGTCAGGTGACTTTCTCCAGTCCAAAGCCAGGCTTGCTCAATGCAATCATGGTGGCCAATTGCCTCCCCATGACCTATATGAGTGGATGGAAGGAAATCTGGGAAGGAGAATATAGGGCCGGCCAGATTGCCTGCAAGATGTCTATTTTGTGTTGTAAGAAAATACATAATCTCTAGCTTCTCAGCACTTAAGCCTCACTGGGGAAATTGAGTGGTAAGTTGGAGTTACTTCAAACAAATGTAAAATCTTTGATTTGTGGGAGGAATTTGGGGTTTATGATGGAAGTATTGATTTTGACTTTATGAAATCCTATGGTTTTGAAGTTTTAGAAAGAACAGTTATTTCAACTGAGAAGAGTAAAAGAATCATAGATTCTTAAAAACAGTGTCATAGGGGTTCAGGTTAACCACTGGACGACTGTGGTTCAAGTTCCGGACCTGCTGGTTTGACAATTATGCCGGGTATGTGTGCGTACATGCCCAAAATTCCAGAAGGAGAATGGAGGAGAAAGGATTGAGGCATGGCCATTCTCCCTGGAGGGTGATTTCTCACTTTCTTTCTCAGTATTTCTTTCTGTCTCTCTCTGGTGGGCACACACACCCTGTGGCAAAAACCTTAAAATAAAAAAAAACAAAAACTAGTAGGACAATAAAACTGTTCATGGGGAAGATTCAGTTCTGAGTGGTGAGAACTGAGGTTAGGTGTTAAGGGGAACATTTGTTGGGAGTATTTGAACACTAAACATGTAAGTTTAGACTTGACTCCTTAATGACAGGGAATTAAGATGATTGAAATGGCGACTGAATGTGTTCTGGAGTCATGCAGACTTAGGCTTGAGTCTGTCCCTTTCAGTAGTTTATGTGACTTGGGCAACTTCTTTAACTGCAAAAATCTCATATCTTCACCTAGAAAATTGCAGTAGTAGTACTGGTGTGGAACGGGTATCTGTTGTTTTTGTGTGTCCAGCAGTTGTTCCAATTTTTTTTCTTTCTAACGCTAGAGGGCATGTGTGCACTAGAGATGGGGAGAGAGAGACATCCTGCATTGGCCAAGTGGGACCCAGCTCCCTCTGAAGAGCGCTTACCTGCTGTGCTACAGGGCCTGTGCTATTCCCATTCTTGATACCAGAACCTCAATGTCACTTTGGGGAACCACTCAGTGTGGTTTGGGCAGGATTGAGGTCACCTTGCAGCTTGAGGTTGAACACGTGTTGCTGGCCAAGGCATCCATATAGCACTTTCCCAGCACCCTTGACTTCCGTACCCTGAAGATTGGTGGTTCGTATGCAGACCTATGACATAGATGGTGTGAATGGTGCCTCTTTGCATGTGGTGCTTTGTATGTGCACAACCTGTCCAGTTGTATAAGGCTGCTCTGACCCTGGCCAACAAAAGTGATCTGTGCCCTAGCTACAGTTGAGGGAGGGGAAAGTGACCCAGCCAGGCAAACTGGAAGTCATTGGACCACATCAAAGGATTTGTCTGAAAGTTATGCCAACAGAGGGGACAAAAGGACTGAGAGGCTGAAGGAGGCATTAATGTATCACACGAGGGCAGACATACTTGCAGCTGTAGAGTGACTTCTGGATTTAGTCAACTACGTTACTAATAATCGTGGAGTGACACATCCCTCCATGGACCTCTCTTGCTTCCACACATCTTGCTAGGTATGATAAAAACTTAAGAAGGCCCCGATTACTCCTTACCTCCTTCCTGTAGCATTCACTTAAGAGCAAAGCCCTGCTTCCTCAAGTTTCCCCAGAATCATTCCCACAAGCCCAAATCTTTTTGTTTGTATGTACATGTGTATGCAGGTATGTATTAAGCTGGGGTTTTTCCATGACATGATACTCAGCCTTCCATGTGGGACCACAGGCACACTCTACCGAGCCCAGCTCTAGGAGATGGCTGTGTTGCCCAGACCAGCCTCAACTTCATGGTCCTCCTGCTTTGGCCTCTGAGTTGCTGAGAAAACAGGGACACACCACCATGCCCTGCCTTTAGGTTGGACCAGGAATTGAACCCCTGTAGCCTGCAGGGCATAGCATCTTAGCAACATGTACCACTGCATATCAGCCCCAAAGTTTGCAAGTCGTTCTAATACCTTCTTGTTGAGACCTCCGTGGCTCCCTCTGGCTTACATTTTCTCATGTTGCAATGAAACAGTGAGCACAGTTTTGGCTGCAGGGCGATTCTGGAGAACCGACAGTGGACTCAGCTAGTGTCGGCCCCGTTTTTCCATTATTAAGTGTGCTGGGTAGACTTTTAAGTAGGGGTGCTACTTAATGCAATGAGATGTTTTGGGAATTGCACAGTTAGTAGCTATTTGTGACTTGAGATATTGGGCAAACCAGTTCAAACAGTTATTAAAGCCTTTTTACAAGCAAACCTAAGCCCATTTGGTCACTGAATTAGTTTGCAATGAATGCCATAATAAATGCCACAAACGGAGTGGCTGAAACAATAGTCTTATAGTTTTTGGATGCTGGAAGCCCAAGACCAAAATGTTGGTAAGGGTTGGTTCCTTCTGAGGGCTGTGAGACAGAATCTGTTTTATTTCTCTCATCTCCTGTAGCTTCTTGTGGTTTGCTGGCAATTTTTGTGTTTGGGAGCTTATAGACACATCCCCCCATCTCTGCCATAATGTTCCCGTGGGTTTCTCTCTGTGTCTGTCTCTAAATTTCCCCTCTTTATAGAACATGAGTCATACTGGTTGAGAGTCCACCCTAATGACCTGACTTTGACTTGAGTACCTCTGTGTGGATCCTGTTTCTAAGCAAAGTCATCATCTTAGGTATTGGTATTTGGGACTTCAACAGAGGACTTTTGGAAGGTCAATAATTCAACCCATAATAGTCATTCACAACTGTGAGAACTTTTCTGGTAGATGCCAGTAGTTATTCATCCTAAATATACACCTCCTGACACTCTCACATAACTAGGTTATGTTCAAAGTGAGTCTTTAGCCAGATTTTACACACTATAGACACTTACTAAATAAGCAAGTACTGGGCCAGCAGATGGCCGAGTGGTTACATCACTTGACTCCCACATGGCCGACCACAGTTTGAGCCTTGGACTCGGTAGCTTGAAAATCACACCAGTTGCATGCCCATATGTGCCTAAAATCCAAGGAGGGGAATGGAGGAAAAGGGATTGCAGTGTAGCCATCGCCTCAGGGCGTGATTTCTCACTTTCCCTCTCACTGTCTCTGCGCTCTCTCTATTTCTCACCAGCAAGTGCACATGCCCTATGGCAAAAACCTCTAAAAATAAATAAATAAGCAAGTACTAATAAGTAGGCTCAGGAACAATTTATAAAATCTGTTCCACAGACTCAGCCAGTCCCAGCTTTGTTCTCTACAGGGTCTTCAGCCCTAGCTTGTGTACAAGAGTCATCCGAAGCAGTTAAAGGCAGGATTCGTTTCACTCTGTCGTGACACCAGCAACCAGAATCCTCTGACGTCAGGGCTGGTCATAGGATCATTTCTTTTTTCTTTATTCTTTTTTTTTTTTTGGAGAGGTTTTTGCTACAGGACACGTGTGCTCACCAGAGAGACAGAGAGAAACAGAGACACAGATAGCGAGAAATCATCCCCCCAGGGGGGATGGCCACTCTGCAATCCCTTCTCCTCCATTCTCCTCTTGGGATCTTGGGCACACACTCACACGCACCCAGTTGTGAGTCTAAGCCACCAGGTCCAGGACTTGAACTGCGGTCGACCACATGGGAGTCCAGTGACATAGCCATTACACTAACTGCTGGTTCCAGGATCATTTCTGATTCTAGCCCTGGAGCCCATCCTTCACCAAAGGCGAAGTGTTGGTCAGGTCACGAAGAGGTGGGAGCATCTCGAAAACCTTTAATCCTGAACAACACCGATCTCGCCACCGGCAGTCCATTTATAGTATCCATTGCACTAACTGAGAAGTCACTAATTTTACCGATGACAGCCTACGAATACCATTGATTATGATTAGCAAAGCCTTTGGTGTTGACTGAAGGTGGCTGAAGCCTGTGATAGTCCTCTCTGCTGTGTGGCATTTTGATTAAATGCGAGCTGTGAATTGTTGATTAGGGCAACTGGCTGTCCCTAGAGTGTAGAGTAAGACTAACAAAGACACATTAATATCACACTGTCTGAGTCACCGTATCTCAAAGTAAATAGCAGACGTCATAATGAGGCCACACCATTTGCAGACTGTATTGGGAGGATGCATTTAACCAGAGACACGGGACAGTGTAGGACCATGGAATGGAGTCAAGTGTGCCCTTATCAGCTTTCTAACCTTGGGCAGGTCACATTCTCTGGGTTTCAGTTTCTTCACCTATACAATGAAAGTCCTGAACTAAATGATCCTTAGGTTTCCCTTAGTGCTTACATTCTACAATTCCAAGAGCAGATACGTGCCCAGGTCTAAAAGAAGTTAATGCAAACCGTGTATGTGACAGCCCAGAGGAAGTGGTATGAAGCTGAGATTGAATTAGTCAAGAATGACGTTGAATCTGGCAACATTTGAATGTGTGTATATGTGTGTGTGTGTGTGTGTGTGTGTGTGTGTGTGTCTATGCATTTTTTTTTTTTTTTTCTTTTTGCCCTTAAGTCATTGGCCTCTGAAGACCAAAATGATCTCTGGCACTTTGGCTCAACCTTGAAATAGTAGATATGATTTGAGGTGACGCTGTTAGCTTTCAGAATGTGTGATTGGTGAGGGGGCAGGGGGCGGGTTTTGCTTGCTTGAAGGTGACAAGTACTACACTACGATGGCAGATTGTGTGTTGGCTTCAAGTTCAAAAATGCCATGTGTTGAAACCAGCAGTCAGCGTAATGGCTATGTCGCTGGACTCCCACGTAGTTGATCGCGGTTCACGTCCCGGGCCCGGTGGCTTAAAACTCACACCGGGCGTGAGTGCGTGCGTGCCCAAGATCCTGAGAAGATAATGGAGGAGAAGGGATTGCGGCATGGCTATCCCCCGTGGGGGGTGATTTCTCGCTTTCTGTCTCTCTGTCTCTCTCTGTCTGTCTGGCGAGCGCATGCGCCCTATAGCAAAAATCTCTGAAAAAAAAAAAAATGCCATGTGTTCAACCCGTTTGGGGCTTTGCCTTCTCTAGTGAGATGTGTAGTAAAATGGCTATTTGTGAGGCTAAAATCTGAATAAAGATGCACATTTCCTTGTTTAGAAAGCAAAAGAAAGAACATACCGAATCAAATACCTTGATTAAAGTAACATGTAAATCCCTGTGAACACGGCCACGGGCACACAACTGAAATGAACGGCACAAGCAAATGTTTCGTACTTGACTTGACAGTGTTGCTTCACGGCAGTTCCAGAACTTCCTGTCCCGGGGTGCTAGAAGAGCACGTCACTGCATCCATTTGGGATGAAAATCTGTTCTGGACAGAGGAGGGATGGGGCCAACTGAAGAGTCTAGACGAGTCAGGGAGGTGAATCCAGCAAGTGAAACCGGCTGATACTAGTCAGTAGGACATGGTGGGGCATGCCTGGCCCATCGGAGGGGGCTGCTGTGGACATACGTCCACAGCATATGTCCAGAGTTGCCGAATAGTCCAGTGTTCCTGGAGTTGTCACAGAAACCAATGTTTGATCTCCTAAAGCTGAAAATCCAGACTTCGGTGACAGTCCTTGGTTACTGACTATTCATAAAGAAGTCAAACCTTTTTTTTTTTTTTTTTTTTTTTTTTCGCTATAGGGCGCGTGCGCTCGCCAGACAGACAGAGAGAGACATAGAGACAGAAAGCGAGAAATCACCCCCCAGGGGGGATGGCCACGCTGCAATCCCTTCTCCTCCATTCTCCTCTCGGGATCTTGGGCACGCACGCACACGCGCCCGGCGTGAGTTGTAAGCCACCGGGTCCGAGACGCGAACCGCGGTCGACTACGTGGGAGTCCAGCGACATAGCCATTACGCTAACGGCTGGTTCCCAGAAGTCAAACCTTTTTAAAAGCTTCATTGGCTGAATAGAACATGGACCTGTGCAATGAGAACATTGAGGCCATTGGCTTGTCAGTGAGAAAACAGAGCTTTAGACACGCCTGAGAACCAGGCTGAGCAAAACCTTTTAGAGACCACATAACAGGAGGTAGGTATTTAGGGTGTCTGAACTGTATCGTTCTTATAAGTAAAAAAATGAGGATTTTTAAACCTCTTGGGTTGGGTTCTTGTGAGCATTGAGTGGGAGGAAGTGTCTGAGCAGGCATGCAAACTCGCCCGGCACTTAGTTCAATGAACACAGACAGCTCTTGTACCTGCTCTCTTCCGATGCCCTCTGGACCCTGGTTATAAACTGAGTGCTCACAGGTGAACCCAGTCCTCAAATCTCTTTCTTTAGACAGGCTCCGATGGTCTGGATTGGAGTGTCAGCCTCCTCTTCTGAAATGAGGCGTGGATTCTTAATTTGATCACTGTCATCACCCATCTGCTGTTTCCCTTGTGCTGGACCTTAGCCATCTGAGTTTGTGACCCCTATCATGTAGGCTGGTCACCCAATCTTGAACCCCTGCCTTTTCAACCTGTACTTCATCAAACTTTGGGACTAAGAAGCTTGATAATCCGGACTGTGGAGAGTCAGTAGAGACATCATCTTAATCACCGTGACTAGCCAGAGCAGTAAAGGTAATAGTAAATTCAACAGGAGTGTCACAGCACGGGATTCTGTGGCTGTTGCTTCCCATGACATCTTACAAAACCTAGTGCATTTATATGGGACCAGCAGTTAGCGTAATGGCTATGTCGCTGGACTCCCACGTAGTTGACCGCGGTTCGAGTCCTGGACCCGGCGGCTTAAACTCACGCCGGGCGCGTGTGCGTGCGTGCCCAAGATCCCGAGAGGAGAATGGAGGAGAAGGGATTGCGGCGTGGCCATCCCCCCTGGGGGGTGATTTCCTGCTTTCTATCTCTCTGTCTCTCTCTGTCTGTCTGGCGAGCGCACGCGCCCTATAGCAAAAACCTCTCCAAAAAAAAAAAAAAAAAAAAAAAACCTAGTGCATTTATATGACCTTAGTCTTCCGTGGCACCAATGCATACATTCTCATTTCCTCAGCATACCCAGTGTGAAATGCTTGCTGTAAGAATCCGGGAACAATATTTCCTCTATCAAATAATAATTAAAATGTATGTCCTTGGAGCTCAGAAACATCATGGCCTCCCCAGAAACTGACTACAGAAAGGCTTACCCACCATGGCCTGATGGGGGACAATATCAAAATGAATGCAGCAGCTGTGAAAATACGTAGAAATCCCGGACCTTGGGCCTCAAAAAAATATCATGGGTGCCAGGTGGACCTTAACATTGCTAAGCCTAGAGAACTGTCATTTGGAGAATTGTAAGCAACTAATGCTTTTTAGGGTAGAGCTTGCAATTGGCTTTGGGACTACATCAATTAGCATCATTTGGTGCGAGCAACGGAAACAGACTGGTTGCTTTTAGCAAAAGAGACTTGAGTGGGAGGAGATGAGGTAGATCAAAGAACAGGATTAAAAGTGGATGAACTGTGGTCTTTGGCAGAATGAGGGATCAGGTGGCAAAGGCTACCAGACAGTCACTCTGTGGCTGCTTTTAGGGTGAAATAGTATTCCTTTTTCAGTCTTACAGGGTTCAGTTTCTAGGAAGAACAGCTGATCTTTCAGCTTGGGCCCCTCGTTCATTTCTAGAAGGAAATGCAGTTGGATGGACATTCCTGTCATGCCTGCCTTCTACGGGGCCAGGAAATTCAAATCGAATCCTGTTGCTGATTCCAGATGAGAGTGCAGTGCCAAGAGGGCGTCTGCCCCAGAGCAGAGCTTCACGTTGCTCCCAGTGGGGCTGCTTTCCCAGAGATAAACCGGTATGCAACTCTAAGGCAAGAATTCTAAGGTAAGTATCTACGGTTTAAGGGACAGGATTCAATTAGAACTGTGCCAAATTTCTAGACCACCTAATCTTTTGTTTTTTGAAAGATTTTTGCTATAGGGCATGTGGGCTCGCTGGAGAGACGGAGAGACAGAAAGTGAGAAATTACACCCCCAAAATGGGATTGGCCGGGTGGCAATCCCTGCTCCTCTGTCCTCCTCTCAGGATCTTGGGCATGTACGCATGCACACATGTCTGGTGTGAGTTTCAAGCCACCAGGTCTAGTACTCAAACTGTGGTTGGCTGTGCGGGAGTCCAGTGATGTAACCACTATGCCACCTGCTGGCCATGAGCATCTGATTGTTTAAGATTGGGTCAGGAGTCCCTTCTTGTCTAAGGGTCACTGCTTTAAGCAGTTTATTACCTAAAGAGGTAAACTGAGTGATTTCATGAGCTACTAGCAAGGTTTGAAAATGGCAATAAACTAAGAGGATTTTCAGTACTGGCATTAACCCAGTTCACCCTTCTGGTGGGGAGAGAATGTGTTCTAATTGCTGGGATCAAGAAAGAGAGCCAGACATGCGTAGTTCCGCCTCTCCTTTCTTTTTGGAAGCCAGATGTTAGGCAAGATGCTGAAATGAATCTGACACAGTTTTTGTTGTTGTTTTTGTTTGTTTGTTTGTTTGTTTGTTTTTTTGAGAGGTTTTTGCTATAGGGCACGTGCACTCGCCAGAAAGACAGAGAGACAGAAAGTGAGAAATCACCATCCCAGGGGGGAATGGCCACACCACAATCCCTTCTCTCCTCCATTCTCCTCTCGGGATCTTGGGCACGCACGCACACGCACCTGACATGAGTTTAAGCCACCAGGTTCGGGACTTGAACCGTGGTCAACTACACGGGAGTTCAGCGACATAGCCATTACCCCAACTGCTGGTCCTGTGGCACAGGTTTTTAAACAGTAGTTCTCAGAGTGCTGGATTCTCCCAGGCCCTCTCAGGTCCAAAGAACTTGCTCAGTAATGCTGAGATGGATTTGTCACTTTCTCTAAGATGACATTTGCACTGACATTACAAAAATGAAAATGGGTAAAACTGCTTGTGCCTCAGTGTGAACTAAAGCAGAGACACCAAACTGTATTAGTGTTTATTTTCAAAATAATTTTTTAAAGAATTATTTTAGGGGCCATAGCCAACTGTGATTGGCCATAGCCAATCACAGTTCGAGTCCCAGACCTGGTGGCTTGCTTTGTCACTTTCCCTCTCTCTCTTTCTCTCTCTCTGGTCAAATTAAAATATAGTTAAATAAAATAATTCTTTTTTTAAAATTTTGAGTTCTATTTTATTTATTTATTTGTATAAATTTGACCAGAAAGGGACAGATATATCTCTATATCTATATCTATATCTATATATCTATACCTATATGTGTGTGTGTGTGTGTGTGTGTGTGTATATATATATATATATGTATGTGTGTGTATATATACACACATATATGAGAGAAAGTGAGAAAGCAAGTCACCAGGTCCGGGACTAGAACCATGGTTGACCACGTGGGAGTCCAGCACTCTTAACCACCACGTCACCTGCTGACCCCATGTATTAGTATTTATTGTGGGGGGACTAGCAGTTAGCGTAATGTCTATGTCGCTGGACTCCCAGGTAGTCAACCGCGGTTCGCGTCCTGGACCCTGTGGTTTAAAACTCACGCTGGGCGCATGTGCATGCGTGCCCAAGATCCCGAGAGGAGAAAGGAGGAGGGAGGATTGTGGCGTGGCCACCCCCCCTGGGGGGTGATTTCTCGCTTTCTGTCTCTCTGTCTCTGTCTGGCGAGCGCACGTGCCCTATAGCAAAATAACCTCTCCAAAAAAAAAAATAAATAAATAAAGAATATTTATTGTGTTTTTTACTGCCACACAGTCAGGAAAAAAGCAAAAAAACAAAAGTTTCACGTAAGAATATTCTGATGGACACTGTTCATTTTATTTCAGTTACCGTTGAGCATAATTCTGCACCCCCTAACACAAGGACTATCTGGAGGGAGAGTACTCTTGCTCTCTGTTGTTTGAGTTGTGAACTGAACGGCTTTTCCCCTCCAGAACATGGCTTTACTTGAAAGCGTGATTGATAAACGGTGAGTATTCAGACTTGGGCATGGCAGACATGTCACTTCAAGGTAAACAACTGACAGCATTTGTTGCCAATGTTAAAATCTGTGCTTACAAGCCAGAATTCGAATTTTAGAAAAATGATATCTCCAACCAAAGGCTTGACAACTCTCCAGAAGTTACTCTTTTCCGATGCTATTGGTGGTGGCATTAATGAACATGGTTTTTGGATCATGTATAATGAAGCATGGTAACATTTGGAAAATCTACTTGAGTCAGCTCAAAGCTCTGAAACCAAAGCTTTCCAAATAGTCAGTGCATGATGTAATAATGACCCACTCAAACTACAAGGTACATTAGAGGATTTTAATGGGACCACTGACGCAACTTCATATTCTACTTTGCAATTAACTTTTAAGAAACTACTATTGTTGAGTTTTCATATACTACCAAAGCAGAATATCGAAATTACCTGCTAATGTTAAAATATTCAGCTCTTTTCCAACTATATATATCTGTGCAAGGCT
>JAKSZU010000019.1:20939315-21079315 GCA_026018925.1 Tupaia tana
AAGCTTAACCACCACATCACCTGGCAGCCCTTATGTCAGTGTTTGTTGTCTGCAGTTGAAAGCATCACTTTCTGATTCAGTTGTTGTGAAAACGTAATAGGATAATAAAGGGCCTCGCACATAGCAGGTCCTCAAAAATAGATAATTTCTCTCCCTCCATCTCTTCTCAAATTAATTTTCCTGGCTGGAGTTGGTGGAAGGTCAAATGAGATGACATAGTACTTGTGTTTCTTATTTCTCTAGGTAGCTCTTCAGGAGCTGTTTTTTTAAAAAATTATTGAACCGATGTCCCGGTTAAGAGACTGATAGCTGAGAGAGAGGATGGAGCAGTGGCTTTGGTCTCTCCTTTTCTTGCTTTTCAACAGTGGATGGGCTTGTGGGTGGGCAGGTCGGCCTAGCTCCTTGCTTTAATATCTCCTAAAGACTCAAGAAAAAGGAGCTTCACATCATGTAAGATATGTCATCATTTCAGGCTTGTACCGGCCAGCTCCTCTGGGCACCAATATCTGCACCGCAGTGAAATGGCGGCTGAGAGGCCGGGCGTGGGGCACAGTAGGGCCAGAGTTCGCACTGCGGCCCTGAGTATGCATCGCAGCACCTCTTCATTTGGGGAGCCACCACACTTTGTGTGCATTTGTACCTTATTATTTATGGAAAGGAAACTTGACTTTTTTTTGGAGAGGTTTTTGCCATAGGGTGTGTGTGCTCGCCAGAAAGACAGAGAGACAGAGAGACAGAAAGCGAGAAATCACCGCCCCCCCCCCCCCCCCCCAAGGGGATGGCCACACCGCAATCCCTTCTCCTCCATTCTCCTCTAGGGATCTTGGGCACACATGCACATGTGCCCAGCATGAGTTCAAGCCACCGGGTCCGGGACTCAAACCATAGTTGACTACGTGGGAGTCCAGCAACACAGCCATTACGCCAACTGCTGGTCCCAAGGAAACTTGTCTTTAGAGCAGAGAGACTGCTCGTAACAGGGATGTGTTGTTTGAAATACACTGAATGCATCAGGTCTACATGCTGTTAAATAATGCGATTTGACTGGGTTTAGCGATGTTCATTGACACCCTCTGTGTGCTAGGTATAGTGGGGCCTGGGTGATGAACCAGTCATGGCCTGCCTTTCTAGAACCAAGATGCAGATACCTTTAAAACAGGGTTGGCACTACAGCAAAGAGGCCAACAGAGCTCTCTGAGGGAAGGAGGGGAAAATGAATTTCACCTTGGGGGTCTAATGAAGGCACCTCAATGGCAGTGAGAAGCAAATGATCTCTCCTTACATTTGTCATCTTCTTTGAACTAACGATGCCATATAATTGGTAGAGAATAAAATCTTTTGATATAGATTAACTTAAATGAATCCTTACACCACCATCCTGGGGGAGAAATGCCATATACCTTTATATATAAAGGGGGAAACTGAGTCTGAGTTTTAAACATTTATGTGGCTTTAAATGATGAAGAACTCAAGTATTCTAATTCCAGATTTAATTAATCTCTGGAGACAGGTGGTTTTCACAATGTACAGCTGTGAGTGGTTCTTAAACCAGACTGCACACTAGAATCTCTTGGAAGGTTGTTAAAATCCCTACGCTTAGTCTATCTCGAGACCAATTAAAGGAGACTCTCTGGGAGTGGGGCCCAGGTATCAGTAAATGTTGTTAATTAATCCATTTTTTCATTTGTTTTAAAGTGGTGGTAAAATGTATATAACATTTACCCTCTTCACAATTTCGAAATGTACACATGAATGGCATTAGGTACTTAACATCGTCACGCCAGCACCGCTGTCTATGATCAGAACGCTTCATTTTATAAAATTCAAGCTCAGACTGGGAACCAGCAGTTAGCGTAATGGCTCTGTCGCTGGACTCCCACGTAGTCGACTGTGGTTCGTGCCCCAGACCTGGTGGCTTAAAACTCACGCCGGGCGCGCGTGTGTGTGTACCCAAGATACTGAGAGGAGAATGGAGGAGAAGGGATTGCGGCGTGGCCAACCCCCCTGGGGGGTGATTTCTCGCTTTCTGTCTCTCTGTCTCTCTCTGTCTGTCTGGCGAGCGCACGCACCCTATAGTGAAAACCTCTCCAAAAAAAAAAAAAAAAAAAAAAAAAAAAATTCAAGCTCAGACACATCAAACAGTAGCTCTCCGTTTCTCCCACTCCAGACCGTGGTGACCACTATGCTACTTTCTGTCTCTCTGAATTTGACTCCTTCAAAGTACATCATACAGGTTGCATAATACCGTATTTGCCCTTTTGAGAGTGGCTTTACTTCACTAGGCGTTATGTCCTCGGGGGTCATTGGTCTGTACAATGTGTCTGAATTTCTTCCTCTTAAAGGTTGAAATGCCATCAACGTCCCGTTGTATGGATATGCCACATCGTTTATGCCTTCATCACTGATGGGCATTGAGATCGCTTCTACCTTTTGGCTATTATAAATTCTGCTGCTACAAACTTGGGTGTACAAACACGAGTCTCTCTGAGTCCTTCTCTTCAATCCTTCTGGGTATATATCCAGAAATAAAATCGCTCTATCATGGGATGATCCTCCTTTTAATTGTTTTGAGCAATCACTGTATGGTTTCCCACCGGCGGTGCATCAGTGAGTCCCACAGGCAGCTGGTGGTGAGAACCCACGACCTGCTGGAGAACGAGACTGTTTATTCACGTGTGTATTCACGGCACTCTGTGCTGTGTCCGGCAAATCACGCCACGTGCTCATGTCGAGTGGAACTCGTCCCTGCTGTTTTCCTTGGGTTTCTTTTTATTTTTGTTGGCGTGCATGTGCACTCACCACTGGGGAGTGATCACGCTGCAGTCCCGTCTCCGTCTCTCCCTCCTTTCAGAATTTTGGCACGCATGTACATGTGTGCACCCGGAGTATTCCTCAAGCTGTCAGATCTGGGACTTGAACCGCATGGTTGGCCATGTGGAAATGAGCTGCACTACCAGGCTACAAAGCCAGACTTTATTTCTTTTTAAATTACCAGAGGTGTAGGTGTTCACTAGAGAGACAGACACAGAGAGACAGAAGAGGAGAGGGCTTCTTTTTATTTGTATAGAACTTTTGCAAATCCATCGTTAACCCAGTTTTCCCTACCAGGCAAATACCTCCACAGATCACTGAAGTTCTCCTCACTTAAGAGCATATAATTCTGCCCTAGTCCTGTATGTACTTTGGGTTACAGGCTTTGGGTTACAGGTGCACCAAGTGTACCCAGGAGAGAGGTGCTTCTTCTAAACCAAATAGGAGAAACACAGCGACAGAAAGGCGAGCCACCAGGTACGCTTCAGGCGGATAGCACATAGACCCACTATTTTCCATGACTGGCAAAGATCTTTTAGGTGCCATTTAATTAAATTTCTTCACCAGCCTCTCTCCCATCCTGGTTCTTACAAATCAGCGTGAAGCTTTAATTACTTAAAACAAATTGTGTTTCCGTTTTGGAAACGGATAGCCATCTCCTCATGATAAGAGGAAGTCTGGGGACTTGAACCACAATGATCTTAATCTACAAGACCCTTTTCTACCCTTCCCACCAACATCATGCACACCTTATAAAGAAGAAGAGGCTCTCAGTCCCGATAGGGAAGGCGACTGAGGAAGAGAACCCACAGGACGGGGAAAGGAGGCTCAAAGTCACGGCATTTGGTGTCTTTGTTTTCTTTTTGGGCTGTTGTCAAGAATGATTTATTTAACCATCTTGATTTAGAAGACTTTCAGTGTCAGCGAGAAGTCTTTTTTATTACTCCTGTCTTCTGCCGGCCGTTCCTGGGCCTCTTATATTTCTATCAAGCTATCGGCATTCTGTCGGGATCAATAGGGAGAGCTCTCACCCTGGCTATGCAGGTGCCGTGTTATTCTACCTGGGATCGGAGAGGAATTCTAGTCATTTAGAATCAAGAGGGACTTTGAGGGATGAAAGTCCTCTGGCCCAATCTTATTTCATCTCGCCCTGTAGACACTGTGAGGTAGCTGGTTAGTGGCACAGCTGAGGCAAAGACCCACGCCTTCTGGTACCATTGTTTCCGCTATAGTCTGCTTGCATCACTATTTAGTGAGTGTTACATGTTAGACACCTTGTTGAGGATGGGGAAAGGGGCAGTATACATGTTTTCTATTCTGATGATGTAGAGTGGAGGGAGCACCTAAAAAATGTGAATGCAGTTCAAAGTGAGGCACCCAACCCCCTGGCGGGGAAATCAGGAAGGACTTCCTGAAGGAAGTGATGTTTAAACTAGGAACTGAATTGACAGTGAGAGGAAGCTATGAGGAAAGTGGAGTGTCCCAGCTAGAGCCAAGAGCAGGTACAAAGGCCCCACACAGAACAGTCATGTATTTAAAGAATGGAAAGACATTCAGAGTGGGCACGTAGGACAGCCTAGATCAGGTAGTTCCTTGTGTGCCTTCCTGAAGAGTGTGGACTTCATCCTAAGGGGAGTGGGAAGCTGTTGAGAGGTTGAAGAAAGATTTTTCTATATTTTCGAGGTTTTTGCCTTAGGTTGTGTGCACTTGCTGGAGAGAGAGACAGAGACAGTGAAAGGGAAAGTGAGAAATCACCTCCCCCAGGGGGGATGGCCACGCCACAATCCCTTCTCCTCCATCTTCCTCTCAGGATCTTGGGCACGCATGCACATGTGACCGGCATGAGTTTTAAGCCACCGGGTCCAGGACTTGAACCGTGGTCAACTACATGGGAGTCCAGCAACATAGCCATTATGCTAACTGCTGGTCCCTGAAGCAGATTTTAACACGGTCAAAGTCACATCGAGAAGGCTCACTCTGAACGCCACGTGGAAGTAGGCAAGACCCAGGTAGAGAAACCAGTTAGGAGAACTTTGTGTCAGTCAAGCACTGGGCGGGGAGAAGTGAGCAGATTTCAGAGGCACACCTGCGCTGGACTGGCCACGGGAAGTGGTGAGCCAGGTGGCGGTCTTGCCCAGGGCCAGGCCTCATGGCTGAGTGAGCATGGAAGTGATCGTGGACAAGCTGGGGCTGAAGAGCTTTTGGGATTCATATGCATGTATCTTAAGGTGACACGCCAAGTGCATGTCTGTTATGGGCTGATTGTGCCCTCCAAAATTTGCATGTTGAAGCCCTAGGACCACCTCAGAATGTGACTGTATTTGGAGACTGTGCCTTTAAAGAGGTAATTAAGATAAACGGAGGCTGTTAGGGTGGGCCCTCATCCACCTGACTGGTATCCTTATAAAACAAGGAAATCGGGACACATGGAGAGACATTAGGGATGGGTGCACGAAAGTGGGGCTGGGGGGAAGCCGGTGGTATGGTGGTCAAGGTGGTTGGATCTCACATGGCGGACTGGGAGCTTTGAGTTCTGGACCCGGCAGCTTGAAGATCATTCTGGGCTCGTGTATGTGGGCCCAGAATCCTGAGAGGAGAATGGAGATGGGATTGCAGCATGGCCATTCCCTCTGGGGGTTGATTTTTCTTTCTCTCTTTCTCTCTGGTGAGTGCATGTGCCTTATTGCAGAATTTAAGAAAGATAAACCAGGGACCAGCAGGTGGTGTAGCGGTTGTCACTGGACTCCCAAATGGATGACTGTGGTTTGAGTCCTAGACCCAGTGGCTTGAAACTCACACCAGGTGTGTGTGCACGTGTGCTCAAGATCCCGGGAGAAGGGATTGTCACGTGGCCATTCCCCTTGCGGAGTGATTTTTCACTCTTTCTCTCTCTGTCTCTGTGTGTCTCTGTTTCTCTCTCCAGGGAGTGCCTGTGCCCTAAGGCAAAAACCTCTTAAAAAGAAAAAGAAAAAGAAAAAACCATCGGGACACCGCAAAAAGGCAGCTCTCTACAACTCGAGGAGAGAGGCCTCAGAATTCTGAGACTAAACCCGCCAACACCTGGACTGCAGATTTGAGGCACCTGTGGTCAGCCTACCTAGAGAAGCGAGCTATGGAGGGAATGCAGCCCGTACTGGGGGCCGGGTCACTGCAAGTGTTCTGCAAAACAGGAGTGAAAAGAATCTGATGGATAAAATCATCCTTATTTTGCCAGATTTGAGAAATCTGAAGACCCAGAGGTCAAGCTTCTGCCCAAAGTTACACCGCTTGTTAGTGCCCCGGGAAGGTTTAATCCCAGAAATCTTAAACATCTTTGCCTTCAACACAGTGCCCCCCTAGGCCCGGACTGGATCAAACTAGAGTCTGCCTCGGGCAAGCTAATGATTTGTCTATCCTTCAAACCTACGTGTGTTTGCGATTTACTCTGGTTTCTCTGGAGGAGGGGTTGAGCTCTGTGAGCAGGAAGGTCAGAGTGGAAGTCCATAATCCCGACCCTCCACAGTTGTCTCAGGACAGCTGAAGGCTTCAGATCAATTGGAACCAACCTTTTCGAAAATGCAGTTCAGAGGATCGCCTCTGGAATTCGCTGCCTGGCTGGAGGAGGGACAGGGGATGTCGTCACCTTTCCAACCTGGGGTGCATCAAATCGCAGGCATTTCTTCTTTACTGATGGTTAAAGTTGGAAAGATAGCTCCTAAATCCATTTAAACCCTACCAGACACTCATCGGGCCAGCCAGTGCTGCCAGCATCAGTGTGATGATTTTCCTCTGCTTCTGCTGGGGGACTGAGAGGTGAGTAGCATTTATATTCCTTGTTCAGTCACCTCCCTAGGAGGAATTCTGGAAAATTCTATTTTTTCCTTTGTTATGTTTTCATTGATATTTGAATGCTTCTATGAGCACTTAGCATTGCAACTCAGTGTCCTAGGCAGTTGTCCAGCTAAACCTCCCCCAAGTCAGCTTGGGCCATACTGTGCCTCAGTCTCCCAGGGGTGCCAAATAATAGACGTGACTGGTTTTGTGGATGCAGGTGAGTGAGTCATGGCTGAAAGCACAGGATGTCTCCTGCTGTAAGGACCCATCCATGCCGCCATCACCGTGCTTCTGTGAATTATTCATGATTGGTCAAGCCACGGGACTATTAGTGTGGAAAGTGTCGAGGTGCTGTCTTGATTTATGTTTCAGAAAGCTTTATTTTCTCACCATGAGTATTTCCACTAAAGTATAATCCCCACTGTGCCTCACTGTTTTTAGGTCAGTTATGAGAAGTAGTAAGTGCTCGAGGCCAAAAATAGGTTGAGCAACAAATTATTAAAACCTTAGGAGTAGAAAGCTGAGGTAGGTCACTAATGCATTCTTGGACCTGTTGACAGGAAACAATTAGGTGGTCAGGAAAGTCATGATGGACTTTTCTATGTTTTTGTATGCAAAAATGCATCAGACTTTCCCGATGACAGCCCACCATATTGGTAGAGGGAACCCAGGTATCATAGTGACCAAGCATCCTTTTTTCCCTGACTGCAGGGTTTCCTGGGATGTTAGACTCTCAGAGATAAAATCCAGAAAGTCTGGGGCACACCAGGAAGAGTTACTCATCCTATATGTATATATTTAAAAAACTTTTTATTGAAGGATAGTTTTGGATTTGCAGAAAGTTGTGAAAATAGAGAGTTGGCATATACCCCACAACCGGATTCTCCTGTCATTAATATCTTGCATTTGGATGGTCTCTTTGTCATAGTTAATGAACCAGTATTAACATGTTATGATTAACGCAAGTCCATACTTTATTCAAAATCCTTTAGTTGTTTCTTTTTTTTCCCTAGTGTCCTTTTCTGTTCTAAGATCCCACCCAGGATGTCATATTACAAGTAGTTGTCATGTCTCCCTAGGCTCTTCTTGGCCATGACAATTTCCAGAACTTTCCTTGTTTCGAGGACCTTGACAGTTCTGAGTAGTACTGGTCGGAGTTTTGTAAAATGTCCCACTGGTGGGATTTGCCTGATGTTTTTTCTCATGATCCCACAAAGGTTCTGTGTTGTTGGGGTGCGCATGGAAGATGACAGAAGTAAGATGTCATCCTCATCACGTCACGTCAAGGGCACATACTGTCACCATGGCTTATCACCGCTGCTGACCTTAACAACCCGGCTGAGGGAGTGTGTGTCGGGTTTCTGTAGCGTAAAGCCTGTTACCCTTTACCTCTGCCTTCCACACTGCTCTTTACAAGGAAGGCAGTGTGTTGGGACCAGCAGTTAGCATAATTGCTATGTCTCTGGACTCCCACGTAGTCGACCACGGTTTGCGTCCTGGACCCGGTGGCTTAAATCACGCCAGGCGCGTGTGCGTGCGTGCCCAAGATCCCGAGAGGAGAATGGAGGAGAAGGGATTGCGGCGTAGCCACCCCCCCTGGGGGGTGATTTCTCGCTTTCTATCTCTCTGTCTGTCTCTGTCTGTCGAGCGCACGCACCCTATAGCAAAATCCTCTCCAAAACAAAACAAAACAAGGAAGGCAGTGTACAGCCCGCACCTGCGTGGGAAGGGTGGGCCACCTGCTTACAGGAGAGTATTAATATATAGTTGGAATTCTTCTGCCTTTGTCCCCGGTTTATTTATTTATAAATTACTTCACTATGGATATCCACTTTATTCTTGGGACTCTAGTCTAATAGCACTTTATTTTATTTATTGTGAGTAATTCCCTACTGACAACATGAAACAACATGGAACACCTTTTCATACTCATTTTCTTTGGTGAAGTGTCTGATATTTATTTATTTATTTATTTTAGTTGTGGTTTTTTTTTTTTTTTTTTTTTTTTTTTTTTTTTTGCCATAGGGCAGATGCACTCACTAGAGAGAGAAAAAAGTCTTCTATTTGTGTTTTTTGCTTTTTTAAAAATTGGAAGTCTCCAATCTGGGGGGGTTAGCCAGTGGCATAGGGGTAAAGACAGCGTGGGATCTCACATGGTTAAGTATGTGGTTCAAATCCTGGACCCAGCAGCTGAAAAACAGCCAGGCACATATGCATGAATGCTCAAAATCTCAAAAGGAGGGAGAAATGGAGAAGCGGCTATGGCATGGCCATCCCGTATAAGAGGTGCTTTCTCATTTTTCCTCTCTCTCTCTCTCTCTCTCTCTCTCTCGTAAGTGCACACGCCCTCTGGCAAAATTTACAAAAAAAAAAAAAAAAAAAGGCAATTTGGACTTGATGCCAGTGTGGGGCATGTGAGGGTGCGTGGGAAATCCAGCCAGCTCCGCACCCTGAGACCCTTTCCTTGGAGGCTCAAGTTCTCGAAGTCCTACACTCCCTCCTACCAGTGCAGGGGGAGCTTAGGAGGCAAACTCTGGAGTGGGCCTCTTTGCAGTTTGGTAAAACCATTTGCCCGGTTTTCAACGCCTTTCACCTCTTTGCCTAATGCTTCGTGAAACAGAGTAGGAATGAGAAGTGTTTCACAGTCGCCTTCCTCACTGCTCACATCGCCTCTCACCACCATTCAGAACTAATTTCAGCTGCGTGGTCGCACGCACATATGCTCTTCAGGGCTGCGAGCATACTCTGCTTTCCAATTCTGTGACGCCCCGAGCCAGGTAGGTTTGGACAAATGTGCAGACATATGGACGCTGCCTTATCTTAGACATCATCCTTTAGTCTTTACGAAAGACGGAGCTCAAGTCTCCAGAAACTGAGTTTACTCTCCTGGGAGAAAATCAATTCAGGAAAAATGCCATGTAGTGCTGTCACGTGACAAAGGATTGCTTGTGTTCTTGGTGTTTAGGCTTCTCGGTTAATTTCTCTGAAGTGGCCCTTGTTCGAAGACCCTATTGTAGTCAGTGATTCATTTTTACTGTGGTCATGTACAAACGTCAGTGTTTCTAAGGAAATGCTGTTCACCTGTCGGCAGATTAGAATTTTGACGAGCCATCCGCTGAGGGAAGTGCATCTGGTGCAGCTGAAGGCAGCCTCACCACTAGGGGTCAGGCGATGTCCTGACATGGAGGCAGGGTTGTGGGCAGAGGGGAGGGGGCGAAGCACCTGGCCAGCTCACATTTTTGGAGGAAATGTCTAACATTCCTGGATGGAACTGAAATGCACGCATTCTAAGCTTTGGCAACAACACTTTCTGATTTTTTTTTTCCTGGCTTGAATGTTAATCTTCTGAAGGGAACAGAGATTTTCTGTCTGTCATTCTGCCTATCATTTTTGCAGATTTTCAAGTTTCATTTAATTTCTCCTTTACCGGTACTGTCTAGTGATTCCTAGTGGGCTTAGAGTGTGGAAAAAAAAAATTCTCAGTGCCCTCTTCATCTCTGACAACATCTTTATTCAGATGAATTCCAGATAAAATGAAATAGGGTTAAAGAGAGGAGGGCTGAAGAAGAAGGGGGAGGATTATTACACTGCCCGAATGGGGAGATGAACAAGGAGAGGAGGGGATGAGGGTGACCACTTTCCTCCTACCCAAATCAAGGAGCTTGGGCACATGTGAACCTCAGGCACCACCCCACCCTCTCCCCCACCTGGGATATCGCTCCTCCGTATTCTGGTCCCATAGCACACATTGCTCATCAATTTCTCTTTTCCTGCCGATCAGCGTCAGAATGATCTAGTCCAGTATTTCATTCAAGTAGTCACTGTCCGGGCTGTTACCATCCCAGGCTTGGTCATGCCCGGGTGTCAAAAACAAGTGCTTATCACCCTTGACGGTCACCTCTTCCGCCTTGGGGTGGTTGGATATCCTTTGCAATTTGGACAGCTCCGAAATTTCTTTGAGTGTCTTCTTTAAAACGTAGCGGAGGTGTTTCTACACGATGGCCGAATCACGGACGCTTACAGCAAGGAGGGCTCTCTGGCTGAAATGGTATTTCTGATAATAGTCACGGATGATTTTGCTAGAGATTGAGTCCAGTTTTTCAGCTTTTCTAGTGAGCACATACTCTGTCCAGAGTAAATGTCTCTACTAAGTAAAGTTTATCAAAGAGTGAGATGAATAACCTTACTAGCATTTACAAATGCAAATGAAACAACAAGAGGTGCCAGTTTTCCATAATCAACAGGCCACAATCAAAAAAAAAAAACTAATAACATACAGTCCTGGAAAAATAGGCCCCTTCATACATTACAGCTAAGACTAAACTATTATTATCTTTATTAAAATAGTATAGCCATAGCTATTCAAATTGGAAACATATATACTTTTACTCCAAACCCCATTTCGAGGAGTATATTCTTCAGATGGGAAAGCTGTAGAACATAAAAATACACAATCAAGGATATTTACTGCACATTTTTTCTTTTCTTTTTTTTTTTTCTTTTTTAATAGTAAGGTGTGTGCACACACCAGAGAGGGAGGGAGAGCACCCTGTAGTGGGGCCTGGTCACACTGCAATTTCCTTTCCTCCATCCCTCCTTTTGTCAGGATCCCCGGTACACACCCACATGTGCCAGGTATGTTTTTCAAGTCCCTGAGACTGAGATTTGAACCATGGTCAGCCCTATGAGATCTGGTTTCCTCTACACAGCACTTAACCTCTGTGCTATAGGGCCAGCCTCTTACTGTGCCTTTTTTTTTTTTTTTTTTTTTTTTTTTTGCCAAACAAAATTGAGACACAACCCAAGTCTATCAATAAGCTGTATTTTGATATGAATATAATTTCACATTCATCATTTCAATTTAAGTGAGTATGTATAAATAAATTATGTCTATATGAATTATTTTAGAGAATATCTATGGTAAGTGGAATGAAATAAATAAAATCATGGAGTATTGAACATAATATGGTTTAGTTTCAGTCAGAAAAAAAATAAGTCCAAACTCTATGTACATGGATACGTGAATATAGGAAAGGTATGGATGGGATACTCACTAGACTTTAGCCATTGGGAAGTGATATGAAGAAGGATGTTTGCAAGAAGTGGGAATATTATGAATCTTTTCTTTAGTGCATTTTAAAAATAAGATACTTGTCAATACCTTTCGAATGCATTGTCTTAAAAAAAAAAATGGAGGGAACCAGCAGTTAGCATAATGGCTACATTACTGGACTCCGATGTAGTTGACCGCGGTTTGAGTCCTGGACCTGGTGGCTTAAACTCACGCCGGGCGCGTGTGCGTGCGTGCCCAAGATCCTGAGAAGAGAACGGAGGAGAAGGGATTGCGGCGTGGCCATCCCCCTGGGGGATGATTTCTCGCTTTCTGTCTCTCTGTCTCTCTCTGTCTCTCTGGCGAGCACACTCGCCCTATAGCAAAAACCTCTCCAAAAAAAAAAAAAAAAAAAAAAAAATGGATAGGGAAACAAGGTCTTTGGCTAGTCTTAAAAACTGGCTATTGTCCAGGCAGGGGCTCCAGTTGGGTTCTGCTGAGCCCTGGTTTCTTATTTCATGCTCCTACACAGCTCACTGTTGAAAAAAAGCAGCCAGCAAAACTGGTTACTGCTTCTTCTACTTGATGTTTTCACTCCTCTCGTCCCTTCTCTATTGAGCAGGCAAGCCAAGAGGAGAGCTTTTACTTGTCGCCAGATCCTCTGAGTTCATCTTCAGGCAGATGCTTTCCCTCTGATGGGATGAGTTCATTTCCATGACTGGGTTAGGTATTGAATGGCAATCCCCAGACTTGAAGGGATTGAGGAGTGACCACAGAGTTATGTATTTTCTCATTGTCCAATCAAGACATTCTTCCTGATCTGACCATTTTTCAAAAGTTGGCACTTTATTTCATTTCCAGTTTAACATCAAAATGATCGTGCCCTTGGGGTTATAAGAAATATAATCTCACCTGTGACCTTTCTTCCGTACTGCAAGCTCTCCAAAGATGTCATTGGACCCTGTGCAGTTTAATTTGTGTTTTGCTCAGCTTTCTTTTGACTAACGTTAACCTGCGGACCCCTTTGAGTACTTCATCATTTAATCCAGAGAGAGATTGTTACCCATCAAATGGAACAGACCACTGAATCCACCTAGTTGTTTTTTTTTTCTTTTTTTTCTTTTTTCTTTTTGTTCCTGTGGAGATACTTTGTTCCTGATTTTCTTGACTTCTGCTGTTTGAAAACATACAACCACAAGAAGCGGATCTGGGCCTGAAAGTCCTGTGAGGTAGTCTGGTATGCAGAATGACGCTCTCCAGAGCTGTCTATGTCTTCACTCCTGGCAAAAGGGACTTTGCAAATGCGGTTCAGCTAAGGGCTTCGAGATGGGGAGGTGATCATTATTGGGGTGGGCCCAGCGTACTCACACAGTTCTTTACCAGCAGAAACTCTTTCCTGGATGTATCTGGAGTGTGACCATGCAAGTATGGTCAGAGAGGCAACATTGCTGGCTTCGAAGATGGAGGAAGGGACCATGAGCCAAGGAATGCAGGGGACCTTTCAAAGCTGGGGAAGGAAAGGAAGTAGATTTGTCCCTGCAGCCTCAGAAGGAAAACAGCCCTGTCCACATCTTGATCCCAGCACAGGAAGGCTGTGTGGATTTTGAGGCAGGGGTCAGGGGAAGCCACAGGTGCCTTGGTGAGGGGGGCTGTGTCCCACTCTTCTCCCAGCTCCATGTGAAGTGTCCTCACATGGACTTTCCCCTGTAGGTTTGAGATGAGCAGAAGGGACTGGAGCCATGAGCTTCCTTGTTTACATGCACAGAAAGGAAGAGAAAACCTCTCCTTCTACCATGTAATAATGCGGCCCTTGAAATCTGACTAGGCCGGATTGGATGACATGCCCATCCTGGGGTCATGGGGACACTAGCTACTGTTGGGAAGCCTGGGTCGCTAAAGCAGTCACTGGCAGGGGGTGGTGATGATCATAATGGGAAGTCCCTATTGGGACGGGAGCTTAGCAAGGATGAGAAATTGAGCTAAAACCTTCACTGGAGCACACCTGGCTCACCCTGATTCCATAATATTCCAGCCAGTTGAGTTGGCTTTTTCTGTCATTTGGTGCCAAAAATATTCTCCCAGCCATGTGCTGCCCACACAGAGGCACAGGCCGCTCCCGCCTGCTTGGTTCTTTCCTGGCACCAGCCTGGCTCCTGCAGCCTCTCAGTTTATGATGTCCTGCACCTGACGGTCTCTGGGAAGACACAGCTTTGCTCTCGAGAGCAAGCTCTCAGGCTCGGGGCCAGCAAAGTGCTGCATGCCCAGTGCCCCGCCCCTCGTGGCCCTGCACCCATGCCTGGCCTTGCTAATTGATCCTGGCACACCTTACTGAGTCCACACGTGACCTTGCAATGTCAGTGCTGTGCTCTGGGCAGCCACAACTGTCCACCGCAGTCAGCACAGGCATGAGCTCTATTTGCCACATTAGCGGACAAAACGTCTTTTATTTTTTTTTTTTTTTCCTTTTTAAGTCGTTGCTTTGCCACATCAGTTCTTACTGAGATCAGGAGCAATCAGAGCTCTCAGGTCTCCCCCACTTGTCTGTCTCTGATTTCCCTAAGCCTGAGCAGGGCAGGGCCTGTAGGGAGCCAGTCCCAGGTGCCAGTACTTGGGCTATTGTTGCAAAGCCTTGAACCTCTGCCATTTCACTTCGGGGTGTTCTTATGGGTGATTTCCCTACTCCTAGTCTCCTAAATACGTTAGAGTTTTGTGGCACCATTTACATTTTATAAATAGTTTAATTCACTAGCATTCCAGTTCGAGGGAGTGTTGCCTCCTTGGAGAAATGTCACTGGGATAGGAGATGTATGACAGGTTCCAGGTCCCAGGGGAGCTGGTCACTTGTCAGGCTGTTTGGCTTTTGGAAGGAGGCCCTGCTGAGCAGTGAGTCTCAGGGAAGAGGTTGGGGGGGTGGCACCTGGGCTGTCAGAGAGCTGCTCAGAGGCTGGCTCTGGGGCACACATGGAAAGAGGCCTTTTGGAGGACCATCCTGTGTCCCCTTCTCTTGCCACTTCACAGTGCCTGCCACGAAGACCTCGATTTTTGGAAGCAAATTTGGAATTCTTCCAGGTGTAACTCCATGCTGTGACCCAATGGTGGGAATGCAGAGGTCCTGTTTTATCCAGGTTACAGTTTATTTTATAGTGTTATCCCTTAATTATTTCAGCCCTCTTATTCTGTTTGTATCTTCGTGGTCACGGTTTGCTTTTCTTACTTTGTGTTACCTTCTGCTAGCTCACATTGACATTTTCCTTAGCCATCCTAATCTGTTTGGGCTACTGTAAAATTCCTTGTACTAGGTGGCTTATAAACAGCAGTAGTTTTTTACAGTTCTGGAGACTGAGTAGTCCAAGATCAAGGTGCCAGCAGATTTGTTGTCTGGTGAGGGCCACTTTCCTGTTCATACATGGTGCCGTCTCACTGTGTGGAAGGGCAAAGTAGCTCTCTGGGGCTTCTTCTATATTAGCACTAATCCCTAATCATCTCTCAAAGGTCCTACCTCCTAATACCATCACATTGATGATTAGGTTTTCAGCTAGGCATTTGAGAGAGTGGACACAACCATCCAGTGTATGGGATCAGTTCATTTTTATTTCATCTTCTTTTCACTCAATGCCATTATTTTTGTTCTACTTTCCATTTCATAGTCATCTTTTAAATTTCCCTTGTTTTTCTTTTTTTTTATTGTTGAGTTTCAATCTCTTGGCTCACTCATTAGCAAGCAAAAGAGGTGGCATTAAGGCATCTTGACCCTGGAGAATTTTTGAATTCCTTTTGGCAGTCTTAACATTTGCTCCATCAGCCCCAGTGAAACTTAGATCTGAGAATTCAAGAAACACACTAACTCCTCAACCCAAGTACTGAAGATTGGTATAAATGCATGTCAGGTTCTGGATGGAGCTTCCTTCTCAGATCAAGCACTCCACTTTCCCTTCATGTGGAATAACTTATGCGTCTGTAAGAAAGCAGCCGACGCAGGTGGGAGCTTGAGTCATCAGTACGGACACAAAGGGCAGAATCCAGGGCTCCGAAACCAGCCAGCTAACTGTGATGAAGAAATAGCTGGAGGTTCCACTTGGGCACCGGGCACATCCTGGTGAGATTAACGTTAGCTTTATGTGCCTGTGACCACCTGCAGGCCCACCTGACAGAACACATGGATCTACTGGCTGTTTGCTGTTCAAACAAGGACCAGCCCAGGGCCTATACTGGGTTTAGCCATGGGGTGAGGGTACCTGCCCTGTGTTCAGAGAGGAGCACATTTCCATGAGACAATTCTGCTCTGTCCTTTTTCACCTCGTCATGGGCAGTGACTACCTGATGCATGACAGAAAATATGGCTACTTGCAAGTTAGATTTTTTTCATTTTAGTTTTGTCAGAGGACACATGTGCTCACTGTAGAAAGATGGATACAAGAGAGAGAGAAAGGGAGAGTTCTCCAAAGCATTCCCCATGGGGAATGTTCATGCTGTAATCCCCCGTCTTCCATCTCACCCTCATTTCAGGATTTTAGGCATACATGCACATATGCCCATGCTGCTGGGTCTGGGACTGGAACTGTGCAGTCAGCCAAGAGGGATCCAGCTCCCTTAACCACTGACATGGGCTGATCAGCAAGTTCGATTTAATACATAGGAAGAATGTCTGTATTTATGAGACTGATCTCTTATATGAGGAGACTTTAAAAAGTTCACAGAAAGATGGAATTACAGTACACATTTTTTGGCAAAAAATATTTTAAATCCATGCATTCTTTTTTCTTTGATTTTTTTAAAAAGGAATTATTTAATTGTATTTTTATTATTTTAATTTGCTAAAGGGCACATGCACTCACCAGAGAGAGACAGAGAGACAGAGGGAATGTGAGAAAAAAGCTGCCAGGTCTGGGACTCGAACTGTAGCTGGCTATGTGGGAGTCCAGTGCCTTAGCTACTATGTCCCACCCCCCCATACTTTTTTTCATAATATGCATTTTACATGAACTTTGGAAGACCTCTTTTCCCAGTAGAGAATTAAGAAACCTAAAAGTAGAAGGGAGGGAGTCATTTCTTGATAATATACTGCCTTTTTGGAAAAAAAAAAATATGAAAAGGTTTTTCTGCTCTTTGTAATCTTGATGGACATTGCTACCTTCCAGCTTAGTAAAAAACTACTCAGGACCAGCAGATGACATAATGGCTATGTCACTGGACTCCCATGCAGTCGACCGCAGTTCGAGTCCCGGACCCGGTGGCTTAAACTCACACCGGGCGTGTGTGTGTGCGTGCCCAAGATCCCGAGAGGAGAATGGAGAGAAGGGATTGTGGTGTGGCCATCCCCCCTGGGGGATGATTTCTCGCTTTCTGTCTCTCTGTGACTCTGTCTGTCTGGAGCGAGCGCATATGCCTTACAGAAAAAAAAAAAAAAAAACCTACTGGGGAACCAGCAGTTAGCATAATGGCTATGTCGCTGGACTCCCACGTAATCGACTGCAGTTCGCGTCCTGAACCCGGTGGCTTAAAACTCACACCGGGTGTGTGGTGTGTGTGTGCGTGCATGCCCAAGATCCCGAGAGGAGAATAGAGGAGAAGGGATTGCAGCATGACCATCCCCCCTGGGGGATGATTTCTCGCTTTCTGTTTCTCTATGACTCTCTCTGTCTGGCGAGAGCGCCATATGCCTTCAAAAAAAAAAAAAAAAAAAAAAAAAAAACCTCTGGAAATAAATACATAAATAAATAAAACTATTCTCTGCTTCCCACCAAGAACAAAAGACATTTTTTCTGTCTTCAGCTTTTTAATCTTGGCAAGAAGAAATGTTGGCCAAAGGACTAGCTTATTATCACAAATATTTTATGCCAAATATTTATTTACTTACTTTTTTAGAGGTTTTTGCCTTAGGGTATGTGTGCTCTCCAGACAGAGAGAGAGACAAAGACACAGAGAGAGACAGAGAAAGTTAGAGGGAAAGTGAGAAATCACGCCCCAGGGAGGATGGCTATACCACAATCTTTTTTTCTCCATTCTCCTCCTGGGATCTTAGGCACGTATGCACCTGTGCCCGGCATGAGTTTCAAGTCACTGGGTCTGAGATTCAAACTGTGTTTGGCCAAGTAGGAGTCTAGTGACTTAATCACTATGCCATCTGCTGGCCCTCTAAATATTTATTTTAAAGCAACATGATCAAAAATAAATACATGACCTTTTGGTGCTTCTTTGCCTTCATATTTGCCGCTATAAGCATGACTAAAATTAAGCTGCTTTGTGGTGGGGTCCGCTAACACTGAAACTTGTGTAACCAGCCAGTATTATGCATGCACGTGGGAGGCTGAGTGCCCTGGAGGAAGTGTGGATGCTGCCCCAGCAGAGTGACCAATCGGAGCAGTGCCAGCGTTAATAGACCCTTGCGAATACTGCTTGAGTTGACCAATCAGAGCTGCACAAACTTCAATCCTTCATTTGCATACATGGTCAGAAACTACGGGGAAGTATTTCTCTACGAAGCAACATCCCGAACACATTTGAGATACGGCTTTGGAGCAAACCTAGCTGTCTCCTGGACGACCTCACCCATGGTAAAGCCTTCCTTCTAGACAAACCTCCGAGTGAGACTGGCTTTCCTAGTGGTTGGTGACTGTTCCCCATCTGTACCTACTTCAGTTTGGTCACATGTGTAGGGGCTTCCTTTGACTTCGTGAGAGGTCTGTAATATATCATAAATGCCTTGGGCCATCACAAATGAATGGGAGTGAAACCTTGGAATCTCCACAGGGGTGCCGGAGGCTTCCCCCCACAATCGGATTTCTCTCAGGACTCACCTGGGCCTCCCTTAAAGCTGTCAACCTCCTCCTGTTATCCCCGACATGAGCCTTATGGAGCTAGAACGATGTATTTAATAGAAAGATGTATTTCATGCAGCGGCTCTTGATTATTTAAGGGGAGGCCCTTTTTGAAGATTGGATGAAGGCTACCCTTCCCTCCAGGAAAATTCACAAAATGTACACACATTTCCAATGCTGCCCACAGTTTCAGCCCAGGCATGACCTCAGGTTAAGAATCCTCAACAAAAGATATTCTCAGCATAATGCTAGCTTACGGCTTTTAGGCATTGTATCAGTCAGGGTTTAACCAGAGAAACAAGACAAAGCAGATTCACGTTGCGAGATGTGTTTTGTAAGAAATCGGGGGAGAGGCAAATTTGATAATCCTAGTGCAGACTGTCAGAGCAGGCAGGAGCTCTTGGGCATGGGATGGAGCCGCTGACTACAGGCAGGGTTTATCTTTCTTCCGGGAAGCTGTTTCCTTAAGGCCTATCAATAGAGCGAATCCGGCCCACCCGGGTTACCTAGGCTAGCCTTCCTCACTTAAAATCAACTGACCGTGGACTTTCACCACACCTACAGGTGACCTTAACAATTCCGGATTAGTGTTTGATAGAATAAGTGAATAGGAGCCAGCCACACGGACATACAGCGCTGGCGTTTGCAGGTGCGATGGTACCCTATGTAGAAAAACATCTCTGTCCTTAGAATGTACATGTTGAAATATTTAAGGTGATGTGTGATGGTGCCTACTATTTATGCTCACTCAGTTTATAGACATACCAGTGACGGGAGCAAACAGGGCCAAAGCTTAATCATTGTGCAGTGAAGCTGGAGGTATGGGAGCGTTCACTCTACTATTCTCTTTATTTGTCTGGATGTCTGAAAGTTTTCCTAATAAAACTGTGAGTCTTCTGCCCAGCCCAGGGTCTGCTGGCTCATAGCATACACTCAGCAAGTGTTACAGAAATGAAATTGAATAAGGAGTGGCATTTCGGTCACTTAGGGGTCAAGATCCCATGACCAAGGCTATAATAATAAGAACATTTTTTCTGCCCATCCTCTATCCTTGCTCTGATCATTTCACTGGTAAATAACAGCTCAGTGAGCAGAGGCCGCCTGATAAGTAGAGAAAATGCTATACTAGGACCCAGGTCTCTAACTGGATGCAAGCTGTGTGACTTCAGGCAAATCGCGTACCTGTTCTGAGCCTATTTCCTCATCTGAAACTGGGATAATGCCACCTGCTTTATATGTTATACAGTTGTTCTGAGAAGGAATTCGATCCCATAAATAGCAGAGAGCTGTGGGGTGGTTCCACTGCTCACTAGTGCATTTTAGGATCCAAGACCCATGCCTGACTATGCTTAGTATCTGACTTGGGGGGCCAACCCCAAAGTGCAGCCATTAAGTCCTGTTGCCTAGGGAGCCAGAAACCACATGGTTGACTTGGTTTGAGTCCCAGCCTTGGACGTTGAAAAATACACTGGGCATGTGTGTGTCTGCGCCGAATTCTGATGGAATGGAGAAATGGAGGAAAAAGGATTGTTGTGTGACCTTGACGGGGGCCCCCCTTCCTCTGGCAAGTGCTCATGTCCCCTGGCAATTAAAAAAAGGTCCTGACTTGGGAAGTGTCTTGTAATTGATGGTGCATCATAGTTTAATTGGCAGTTTTCTATTTTTATTTTCTTTTCTTTTTTTCTTTCTTACTTTTTTTTTTGGAGAGGTTTTTGCTATAGGGCGCGTGCGCTCAGCAGAAAGACAGAGAGAGACAGAGAGACAGAAAGCGAGAAATCACCCCCAAGGGGGGATGGCCACACTGCAATCTCTTCTCCTCCATTCTCCTCTCGGGATCTTGGTCATGCACGCACACGCACCCAGCGTGAGTTTAAGCCACTGGGTCTGGGACTCGAACCACAGTCAACTATATGGGAGTTCAGCAACATAGCCATTACGCTAACTGCCGGTCCCTGTTTTATTTTTTTCTTATTGGTATTTAACATAGAGGTGTCATCTGGGCCAGCCAGAAAAGTGGTGGACCCCACATGACCAACTAAGTGATTCTAGTTCCAGACTGGTTGTGTGAAAAACATGTGCCCAAAATCCCTAGAGGAGAATGGAGGAGAAGGGATTTGTCACATGTCCATCTCCCCTAGGGGGTGATTTCTCACTTTCCCTCTCTTCTTTCTCTCTCTGGCAAGTGCATGTGCCGTATAGTGGAAAAAAGAAATAAAGGCACTATTTTAGATTTGATGAAATACTATCACTGAGAGATCTTGGGTAAATGACTTAAACCCTTTGAACCTCAGCATTTTCCTTCTTGCATTAAGAATAAGAGTACCTTATACCATTGTTGTGAAGATGGAAAAAGATCAAGTGTGCAAAGTACTCAGTAAATGCTCAATAAATAGCAGTACGGTGTATTATTATACAAAGATAAGTTATCGTTACTTACTATAGAACTTGTATAATCTAAATATCCTGCCCCTAGAATCTACCTTTGCCATTCAATTCTTGAAGAAGAAAACAAATAAAATTTTAGCAAATTTACTTTGGAAAAAAATGACCCTGAATTAAAACCAGATGATTGCTTGGAGTGGGCTAAAGAAAGAGACCTGAGGGGCCAGCAGGTGGCATGATGGCTGAGGCACTGGATTCCCACATGGCCAACCACAGTTTGAGTCCTGGACCTGGTGACTTGCTTTTTTCACTCTCTGATCAAATTTAAAATGATAATAAATATATTCTTTTTTTTAAAAAAAAAAAAAAAAAAGGAAGAAAGAGACCTGAATACAACGATTAGGGTAGCAACACTTTTTCACTTTTAGTTACTGCCTGGATGCTAGGGCACTATTTTCACAGTCACCCTTTGGGGACTCCCTTGGACTTTCAGACGAGGCCCTCAGGGGGTACAGCTTATGCACTTAAGAACATTTGAGGATGTGGAAGTGGCAGTCTCTAAGTTGGAGATCACTTACCTTGGGTGAGATGTGCTGTAATTTCCTTTGGTAACCCCCAGTGACCCCCCATCCCCCATACACAGTTGTAACCAGACGGTGAAGCCTCTGGTTTCCAGGGACTGGGATTGGTAAACACATTATCAACAGAAATAAAATGTAAAACCTTTTATTTTGGTTGACGGGCAGTGTGAGGATTTAATTTGCATGGTCCCTCCTGCACAGGGAAGTCTGTGAATCCTGCAGCCCAGGAGAAGCGCTTCCAACCTGAGGGGCGCAGATCAAATCCTGCTGCAAACGCGCCAGGCTTAGCAGCTCCTGTGTGCTGGGGACAGCTGGAGGAGTGAGAGGGAAGGAGGAAAAGCAGCAGGAAAGCAAGGCTTCGGGAGAAGATGTCCGGAGCGACAATCAAGAACCGCGACTCACCTATAGTGGCGGAATCTTCCATTTCTTAAAAATCTGGGGAGACGACATGGGTCTAGGATGCCAGATCTCTAACTGTATGCAGGCTGTGTGACTTCAGGCAAATTGCTTACCTGTTCTGAGCTTATTCACTCTTTAGATGGTCCCTCTGTGATTGCTTTCCTACCCTGTCCTTTCACTCTCCTAGTTCCTCTCTCAGCAACTGCATGTTTGCTATGTGTGTTACTTATTAGGTGTTTCTGTTTGTTACTCTCCTAACACCATCTATAAGATCTGTTGACTTACGACCAGCAGGTGGTGTAAAGGTTATGTCGCTGGACTCCCATCAAGTTGATCACAGTTCAAGTCCCAGACCCAGCAGCTTAAAACTCACGCCAGGCATGTGTGCATGCGTGCCCAAAATCCAGAGAGGAGAATGGAGGAGAAGGGATTGTGGTGTGGCCCTCCCCCCGGGGGATGATTTCTCTCTCTCTGTCTCTCTATCAGGCAAGCACATGTGCCCTATAGAGAAACTCTCTCTTGCTTAAAAAAAAAAAAAGCTTCGTTGACTTTTCATTTGGAAATAATTTCACTTACCAACGGTACAAAGAATGACTATTCTTTGTACACCTTTCACATGGGTCCATCAAACATCTGACATAACTGAATTTTCTAAAAGGTAAAAAAAATTCTGGGCCAGCCATGTTGGCACAGTGATCATGGAATGCTTGTGATGCTGAGGCCATATGAGAAGGTCCTTGGTTTGAGTCCTGAGGTCTCCCTATGCGTGCCAGGTGCACACATGCGTGTACACGCACATGCACACACACACACGTGTGATCCTGACTGGCTGAGACTAGGGGTGGATCACAGTGAAAAGACCCTGTCAGGGGTACATTTCTCTCTCTTTGTCTCATGAAAACAAGAAGTAAGTAAACTTCAAAAAAAATCTTAATTTTATTACCATTTTTTGGATAGAAGGAGTCACCTGGTTTACAAAGAAAACAATGCAAGGTTATATACTGAGAGGTCCATTCTTACCCCTGTCCTTATTCATCCTGTCTTCATCATCTCCGTCCTTTTCTGCAGGAAGCCGAAATGCTACATTGGTAGACTTTTATTGTTTTAGAGGCAAATATCAGCAAATATGTAGCTTTCCCCTTTCTTCCAGAAATGACAGAATTATATATACTGTTCTGTAACTTATTTTCTTGCTTAATAGGGTGCCCCAGAGATGTTTCTATTCCAATGATAGCACCTCCATGCCTTTTTATCAGCTACGTAGTTTTCCATTATGTGGATGTACGTTATTTATTTAACCAGGTCCCTGTGAATGGAAGCCACTGTTTGGCAGGCCTTTGTTACTTATAGTTGTGTCCTAAGTGGTAACAGCAGTCAGCAAAGGGCAGGTGAGTGGGAAGCCCTAGAAGACCCTATTTACCAAGTGCGTGTATTGTATCAGCTTTTTTTTTAGCTACATATTTTATGTTTTTCTTTTACATTTTATTGATTCACAAAAGATCTTCATTAATCTAAATACTTTCAATAGCTAGTGCAGCTGATATAGCTATGAGCACATGTCTGACTTTAGGCATTGCATCGCTTTGAGTCATCTGGGTTCTAATTGCTGGATTCAGTTGTGAACTGTGGGCTGGAAGGAGGAGCATGCAAAGATTGAAAGCACAAAAAGAAAGGAATGGGTCTTACTGTTCATCCATTAGAATCTGATCACAAAGGCATGCTTTAATACTTTCTCATAATGAAGAGTCCTACATGCCCACAAAGGGTACCCAGTTATGAAATGAGGGGTGTGGGATCCAACCTTGTAGAAGAGCGGATTCCTCAGGGAAGTGCTGTGGCCCCCTCCTGCTTCCGAATCACACTTCAGAGGAATAGGATCCTGAGTGGGACTTTCCCTTGGCCCAGGAATTGGTGGTTAGGGTCCAAAGCTAAAGACAAAGGGTCTTCATTCCTATATTCTATAGAGAAGGAAGCCAAGAAGCCTCTAACACTTGGGGCCAGTGACCTTCTTCAGGCCTTAGTAAGAGGTGGCTAAGCTGGCTTTGCCAATCCCGGTCATCACCCAGTGCTACTCCTCATGGATCTAAGCCAAAGATGGCTTGCTGGGGTAGGAGGTCAGCAGAGAAAGCCAAGTGCTGGAGTTGGGAGCCATCAACTTAGAGGGTGAAACTCTAAAGTCCAATGAAGGGATTCCAATGGGGAGGGAGAGGAAGTCACATGACCTTCTCCTAACTGATTCTCTTTCCTTCCCTTCAAAAGAATTACTGATTCTCTTTCCTTCCCTTCAAAAGAATTCTTGTCATTACAAGGATAATCAAGATAATTTCCCTATCTCTAGATCCTTCATTTAACCATATCTGCAATTTTTTTTTTTTTAAATTTTGTCAGGTGACACCATCACAGGTTTCAGGGGTTAGGACATAGACATCTTTTTTTTTTTTTTCCACTCCTCCTTCCCCTCCGGAAATAGACATCTTGGGAGTGGCATTGTTCAGTCATCTTGGTCACAATCACCTGACTGGACTGGGGCAGTGGACTTGTTGAACTGCCCTCCACCATTTGTAATCCCTTCATGTGTCCCAGAGTGGGGGCTTTGGGTGTGATAAGGTCACTAGAGCACTCCCCTGCCCCATGATCGAGTTTTTGTGGGCTTTCTTTTCTGAGCAGAGGAGAGAAACAGGAACTGAGGAGGGATGGCAGTGGTTGGATAAAGACTTGAGTTTCAGGGGTTCCTGAAAGATGCCCTCTAGGTGTGGGAGACTCCAGAAAGAAGAGGCTCAGAGCAGAACTGGCAGGAAATAGGAGCTGAGGGGTTGGACAGGTGGGCCAGGAGCCAGATCTCACAAGTCCGGGACTGCTCTGTGGGGGCTGGAGAGAGAGCAGGTGACCACGTCCCCCCGAGGTAAGCCCTATTGTCACTGCCTGGCAGGATTAGAGAAGAAGCAGCTTTGCACCTGGCATCTTCCTTCTAGAGCTACTCTGCCCATGGTGCCATGGCTCCCTGTGTCACGTGCCTGCTTGAATCCTGTGTAGGTTCATTTCCCGGAGAACCTAGAGAAAAGGGTTTCTAGGTTCTCAGTGCTCAGTTAACCCTTCCGGAAAGATGTTTTTCTCTGCAGTAAAGCTCAGCTATGCCTAATCTCATCTAGAAGGAAGCACTTGAAGGATATACCTCACACAGCTTACTTCCTGACTCCTCACTTTCTGAAACCCAGAATTACTGCCTTCCATGAATCCCATGGGACAATCAGGAGGGTAGGTTTTAGGAGGTGATGGCCTTGTTTCTCACTTCGGTTTTATCAGTGTCATATCATGTAGGGTTCTTAACGTTTTGTGCCCACATACCTGTCGGGTTGGCAGAGCGCAAACTGCTCGTGGGAGGTACGGGGTACTCTTCAGTATCTGGCGCAGTAGGGCCCATGTTACATGAGTCACTGCATTTGTACTACTGAGTTTCAAGGACACGAGGTCTCAGGCTTAATTCTGCTGCACGCAGCTGTTCACCAGCGAGTAGCACAAGTCGCTCAGCCAGCTTGGCGAAATCCCAGCTCTTGGTTCCCCCTAGTGATCCTTGAACAAAAGTGGCACCTGAGACAAATGCCACTCTATTCTTGTGGCGGGATTCTCTGGACCACTAGTTGGAGTCAGAAATCCAAGAATCTCCTGGAATCAGCAGGTGGACATCTTTTATTTGGGGTTGTTGGAAAAGTCATGATGCATGTTTGTATAGAGAAACAGAAAAAGCGTGTCATGATTTTTCCGACAGCCCAATAACTCAAGCTAATGGGTCGTTGATAAGCTTCTATTTCATTCATACAAGTGAATTCTTTCAATTCTTTTAGTCATCCATATATGTTGAGCAAACTATTAATTTTATCAATGAAACTCATTTTAACGTCTATTATGCTTGTGAAAAATTTTCAAGTGCTAGTTAGGGGTAAAAATAGCTGAGAAGCTTATAGTAACTCTCCCTGGAGTGGGGCCTTTTGTGTAAGAGCCAGCAAACCACCCTCAGAGTGTGTATTCTTCATAAGGGCAATGGCTGTCAGAAAGGTGTCGCGTAGGGACCAGCAGTTGGCATAATGGCTATGTCACTGGACTCCCATGTAATCGACCATGGTTCGTGTCCCAGACCTGGTGGCTTAAAACTCATGCTGGGCGTGTGTGTGTGCGTGCCTAAGATCCCGAGAGGAGAACAGAGGAGAAGGGATTGCAGCATGGCCATCCCCTCTGGGGGGTAATTTCTCGCTTTCTGTCTCTATGTCTCTCTCTGTCTGTCTGGTGAGCACATGTACCCTATAGTAAAAACCTCTAAAAAAAAAAAAAAAAAAGAAAAGAAAGAAAGGTGTAGCATAAACACATGTGCACACTTGCAGTGCACTTTTTATGTTGAAATATTTTAAAGTAAATGACAGAGGACAAGATACCTTCTAAAACCTGGTTTCTTCTTCTGTACAATGAGGATCATACTCTCATGGTTTGGATAATAGTTTCCTTCTCACACGTTCATGTTTTAGAATTTGGCTTTAGCAGGTGGTGATTGGATCCCAGAAGTTCATGTATTGGGACTCATTTGTTTTGGAAAGGTGTTAAGTGAAAACTCAATCCCTTCATGCTGTTCCATTGTGGGGGTTTTGGATGGGATCAGGTCATCAGAGTAGTGCCCCTGTGATTGAGTTTTTGTGGGCTTTTAAGCAAAAGAATGAGAACAGAATAAGAGAAAAACTGATGGCTAGGGGCCATACTCTGCTCTGCTAAAAGTTCTACCTTTTGCCATTTTGTGACGACATTGGACTTCCCAGACACTAACATCGTGAGTTTTTCAAATAAATCTCCATTTTCTTTATAAATCACCCAATCTCAGGTATTTCTGTTAACAGTACAAAAATGGACTAAAATAAATACTGCCTCACACAGTTGTCATCGGAGTGTCCAATTATGAGGAAAGCGTAATACAGCGGTAAGTGGTAAGGACTCGGAATGTGCTAGCTCACATTGTTATTCAGGCTTGAATACATCTCAACTTAAAAAAAATTTATTTTAGACTTTTTGCCATATGCCACATGCACTTACTAGAGAGAGACAGAGAGAGGGAAAATGAGAAATCTCCATCCAGCGGGATGGCCATACCACAGTCCCTTCTCCTCCATTCTCCTTTCGGGATTTTGAGCATGCATGCACACGTGCCTGGTGTGATTTTCAGGCTTCTGGGTTGGATCCAGAGCCTTAACCACCCTGCCACCTGCTGGTCCCACTTCCACTAGTTTTGAAAATAGTCTATTGACCACTCTTCAGTTGCCTCTAAAATTTTTCATTACCTATTAGTATAGTAGCAAATGATGTAATTTCTGGAAGGTAATAATTATTAATATTTAAAAGGAAAGCTGATGTATTATTGATCTTTTGAATATATCCAATGGACCTAAATACCACAATAATCTGATGCCTGCTTTCCTTATTTCAAGATACACAAAGAAGATTCTTTTCATGAAAAGCTCTCCTGTAATATTTAAAGCAGGGCATTTATTTCTTCATTTTTTTTCTCTTAGATCTTGCATTTCTGTTCCACTCCTCCACAAAATGTTTTTTAAAATAATATATTTGTATGCCAGGAAGTCTTTTATTAATTGCTCTTTTGTATTTCCTGCAACAAATATGCATATGTAAACAAAAGGTTTATAATTAGTTCTATGACCTGTGATCTTAAGGCTCACTGTTAAAAAGTTATTTCGATTGGGTTGTTATTATAGTTATTTTTATGTACAGTTGATTAAAACAAATATACTATAAATTTTCTTAGACCACATAAACAAAAATGAAACTGGATTAGAAAGAAGCTTTTTGATGTTTATTCTATGAGAGAGAGAGAGGGAGAAAGAGAGAGACAGCATCCTTAACAAAGTCTTGGCACTGCAATCCACCCCCGCAGCTTCACCTGGGCACAAGCGTGACCAGCATTCTCAGGGAGGTCTCTGGCAGCCAAGGCAAATTGGGCAACTTTCCAATGTGAGTCTGCCTTGTAGGGTGTCACATTTGACTGCTGTGCCACTGTGTGGCCCCAGAAATAAACTTAAAAAAAAATGTATAATAGAGTACATGCACAGATACTTAGAGTGATAAATACCTTATACAGGGTCTGGTCATGCTGAAATCCCCTTCCTCCAGTCCTCTAGCCCATCATATCTTGGACACTCATGCATGGCATGTTTCAGGCTGACCAGGCTAGGGATTCGAACCACCATCAGCATGAGGGATCCAGCTTTTCTCTCTCTCTCTCTCTCTCTCTTTTTTAAGCACACGTGTTCCCTAGAGAAACAAAGAGAGACAGAGAGACAAGAAGTGAGAAGTCACCACCCCTGCAGGGGGATGGACACTCCATAATCCCTTCTCTTCCACTCTCCTCTTGGGATCTTGGGCATGCATGCACACTTGCCCAGTGTGATTTTTTTTTAATTTAATATTTTTAATATTACATTTAATCGCTTATATCTTTACAGTTTTCTAACATTTCTTTTTCTCCAGCATGAGTTTCAAGTAGTCAGGTCTGGGACTCAAACCGAGTTCGACTCTGTGAGAGTCCAGCAACATAACCATTATGCCATCTGCTGGTCCTAGTCTAGCTTCTCTTAAAGTGTGTGTTACTGCTGTGCCACAGAGCCATCCCCAGAGATATGCATTAAATAATAAATTTTCTTCAGTTCGCTTGTGTATTGGAACGGATATTATTTATGTCTAGACGGAGACGAAGTTTAGCATCAGTTACTTTCCTATCTGCACGCTTTGTTACAAGGAACATTGACTCGCATGTGTAAGTAGGCCGGAGTGGTAGGAGCTTTGATGCAGCGATGGCACTCGACTCTATGAGCACCTCGCATGTGAAGAGGTACTGTAACAACCACCCAGAAATAACTTGCAAGCTAGAGTACAAAAGCAGTGATATTATTTCAATCATCTGGACCTGATAGAATGGATTTAACCATTCCTTCTGGCAAGGAAGCATTCTTAGCTGAAGAGTGGGCTGAGGACAAGAAGAACCAGAAAAGGAAGAACTATAAGCACGTGAATAGTTGCAGAAATGTCAAATTGATGGGGATTTCTTTATTATTTTGATATACAAGGGACTGCAAAAAGTTTGTGGGAAAGGGGGATTAAAGTATGTATTTCGGGGGCTGGGTGTGAGTGCAGCAGTAAAACATGACTCTCCGTGAGGCAGGCCCACACAGGAAGGTTCTGTGTTTGTATCTGGAGACCTCCCCAGGTGTGCTGGCCGTGTAACTATGTTCTAGGGCTGGTGGCGGCGGGGGGTGGATCCCAGCAACAGGACACTCTTCAGGGTGCTCTCTCTTTTACCCATGGAAGAAATAACTGAATTATTTAAAAAAAAAAAAAGTACCATTTTATTTGGGAGCAAAACAATGGAAAGTTATGAATAGTGTATTCATAATAGGCATTTTCCATGAATTTGTTGAAGACCCTCTCATATAGTAATGAAATATTTTGGGATTTCCCCCCCTACATTCTTATCCTTTTATCACGTCACATAAGACATGTTAGACATATTTAACATCGTATCCCAGTAGTTAAGTTACAGGACAATAAAAGGGGAATAGATACGAATTAGCTAGGAAAAGAATGAATGTCAACCAAGGACAACACAGGACCCAGCACCCACTACTGAGGAAGGGGTGTGTTTAGGTCGGCGTTTGGGATGTTGTATTCATTTGACCAAGTATGACTTTGCTCTGGTCCTCATTAGGGGACACACGGTTTATGGGTGGCCCATTGATAAGGGGTAGACTGTTGTGACCTACGCTGCAATCCATTGCCTGGACTTCCCTCTCCTGTTTCTGGTGGGGGGCCCCTCAGGGGGCGTCCCCGAGCATCTGAAGGCTGAAAGTGAAGCAGCGGCCCTGTGCAGTTTGTCTGGGTTGTCCTTTGTCTGTAGACTCACCTCGCTGGCAAGAGGCAGCTGCTGGATCTGTGGTGGCAGCTCCTTGTCCTGGGTGCGTTGCTAGCTTTCCTGACTCCCAGACAAGTGTGCGCGCTTCACCACTTGACAGAAGGCCCTGGTTCCGCGGGAAAGCCATACTGTTTAGGTCAGAGGCAAAGAGAAAGGACACGGGTCTCAGCTGGCTCTTGCAGGCTCCAGCTTGTGCCAGTGGGTCTGGCTTGTTCTTGATCTTCCCCTCTTTGTATTCACCTTCCCTCCCAGTTACCTGCCCGACATCAGACTGGAGGCCAAGAGCCTCACACAGGCTGCTAACCACTTCTGCGATTGTGTGAGACCTAGTTCCTGTTTTTTGGGAGAGGTTTTTGCCATAGGGCACATGCACTTGACAGAAAGACAGAGAGAGACAGAGAGACAGAAAGCGAGAAATCACCCCCCAGGGAGGATGGCCATGCCGCAATCCCTTCTCCTCCATTCTCCTCTTGGGATCTTGGGTACGCATGCACACGCGCCCAGCGTGAGTTTAAGCCACTGGGTCCAGGACTTGAACCGTGATCAACTATATTGGAGTCCAGCGACACTGCCATTACGCCAACTGCTGGTCCCAAGATCTAGTTCCTATAGCAAATCTTGCCTTAGTGGTTCTGCTGCTTTGACAGAACCTTGATGAATACAGTAAGTTATTCAAATAATCAAGGGCTGGCCTTGCAGCACAGCAGTTAAGTGGGGAACAGAGGAGGCGGGATCCCACGTGGCTACTGCGTTGGAGTCCTGGCCCCAGTGGTGTGAAAACCACATGCATGTTTATCCTCTTGATGGGATGGAAAACTGGAGAAAAAGGATTGTGACATCCTCAAGCTCCACTGGGAGAGGCTTCCTCTCTCTTTCTTTCACACATGCATGTGCTCTCTGGGATTTTTAAAAAAAGTAAATAGTGCATGCAAAAATTTATTTAAAAATTAATTAAAATAACTATGCTATTTTTACAAAATTATAATAATGCAATGCAATATAGAGTTATTTTACCGTGGCATTGTAAGTTATTTTACTGTGGAAGCTAGTTGCTTAATAAAGGCTTGGTCCTATGTGGGTGTGCATAGGAACCCTGGTGTTTTGTCTTAGAGGATAATAACAATAGTATTTAGACTAATAATCAGAAATAATTTTAATTTTTTTAGAAATTATAATGTTGTCGATTTATTTAATAATAAAGAAAGATAAATATGGCTAAAACTAATTGGTTCAATATCTGGCATATAATTTTATTTTTTGATTACTAGGAAATAGACAATATTAATCATTTTATTAAAAATTATTTTATCAAAATAAACATTTCATGATACATAAAATATGTTTTGGGGCCAACCTCATAGCCTGGTGGTTAAGGAAGCCAGATCCTACATGGCCAACTGCAGTTTGAATCTTGGCCTCGATGGCTTAAAAACATGGTGGACGAACATGCAGAAACCCTGCAGAATGGAAAGATGGAAGAGAAGGGATTGCAGCATGACCATGCCCTGTTGGGAGATATTTTCTTCCTCTCCTCTGTCTGTCTCTGAGAAATACATATACCTTCTGGCAATTAAAAAATATATATATATATACACACACACACATATATATATATATATATGTGTGTGTGTGTGTATATATATATATATATGTATATATGTTTTAACTGGACTATTAACAAGAAATCTGGGGGCCAGCAGGTGATGGTGTGGTGGTTAAGGTGCTGGACTTCCATGTGGCCAACTGTGATTTGAGTCCCAAACCCAGTGGTTTGGAAATCACACCAGGCATGTATGCGTGTGTGCCCAAAATCCCAAGAGAAGAATGGAGGAGAAGGGATTGCAGAGTGGCCAGCCTCCCTGGGTGGTGGTTTCTTATTTTTCCTTTCTCTGTTTCTCTCTGGCAAATGCACATACCCTATGGCAAAAACCTTAAAGAAATAAATCAAAATTACTAACCTCTACACCTTTGGCCACTCTAGGTCCCCCCCCCCCCCTCCCCAGCTAAGGACTAGTTCTAGAGATGAGTATTGAGAATGGAAGAAATCATCTGCTTGCATTTAAATGCATGAAAAAAGTCATTTTCAGCATCAAGTCTCTAATTGATGTGATCTTTGCTCTTATAAAATTCTCTCTCAGATAAATAAACAGATTGATGGAAAAAGTGGACATGAAATATGAAAAAGAATTCACAGAAAAAATTGAAAACAGCTTATAATCATAAAGAAAAAGATGAGTTTCATTTAGAATAAGAGAAATGCAAGGTAAAGCTACACCGTGAGGAGCTGAATTCACAGAGAATCGAGCGGGAGAGCCGTGGGCTTTGCGATGGAGACTGATTATACGTGGGACTCGGGAGAGGTGGGACAGTGGCCTCAGAGTGGCAATGACGAGTAGAGAGACACCTATCCCAAGTGTTAGTGATACAGGAGACAAAGATATATACAGCCACCCCTCGAAGATGACTAAAAGCAAAATGGAAGGCAAAAAAGAATAAAACCCATATCGCTGTGATGTAAAACTGCCAAGAATTTAAGTTTGACAACGCTGTTAACAAGGCTGTGGGGAAACGGAAACTCTCTTACTTTAAAAGTAAAAATGCAGGGCCAGCAGGTGGCATAGTGGTGGTGACACTGGACTCCCACGTGGTCAGCCAGAGTTTGAGTCCTAGACCAGGCAGCTTAAAACTCATGTGGGGCATGTGCATGCGTGCCCAAGATCCCAAGAGGAGAATGAAGGAGAAGGGATTGCAGCGTGGCTACCCCCCCCCCCCCAGGGGATGATTTCTCTCTGTTTCTCTATATGTCTCTGACGAGCGCATGCACCCTATAGCAAAACCACTCTCTTTAAAAAAAAAAGTGAAAATGCAAAATGGCACAGCACCTATGGAGGAGGTTTGACAAAGACCTAGCAATATCCCCTACATTTCTGCCTATTATCTTGCCCAGGATGAGAACTCACGACCCTTCCTGGGTAGGTCCAGCTGTGCTGCACCACTGCCTGGCCCTGCCTGTCTGCTCTTTTTTTTTTTTTTTTTTTGGAGAGGTTTTTGCTATAGGGTGCGCGTGCACTCACCAGAAAGACAGAGACAGGGAGACAGAAAGCGAGAACTCACCCCCCAGGGGGGATGGCCACGCCGCAATCCGTTCTCCTCCATTCTCCTCTTGGGATCTTGGGCATGCACACACACACACCAGCATGTGTTTAAGCCACCGGGTCCAGGACTCAAACCACGGTTGACTACATGGGAGTCCAGTGACATAGCCATTATGCAAACTGCTGGTCCCTCTGTCTGCTCTTTATCCATAGCTATTATGTAGCTATATTTGACAATATTGAGTACAATCTGTATTATAACAGTTTCATACCTTGTTTTTGTCATTAAATCTTTGAAAACATTTTTCATTTTTGTTTTTAATGGTTGAAGTTATTACAATAATTGGAAAGGCCTGTTTTAGGCATGTGTGTGTATGCACATTTATCTGCACATGCTTATATTTTCCAGTTTGTCCTTAAAAGGAAAGAGACAATAGATATTATCTCTGTCCCCTCTGACTTTCAAATCTAGTGGAAGAAATAATATGTGTACATAATTAACTTCAATGCAGTGGCAGTGTCTAATAAATCATGAATTCCTCGGAGATGATTTTGAGATGGGATGAATCTACATATGCATATTCTGGGCATTTTCCTGTTCTAGTAACTGACACTAAAGAACCGTTAACAATAATTTTGAAGCTTTTCCCGCTCTGCAAATGAACAATTTTTGCTTTTGAAATACAGACTCATTGAAAGGTTTCGTAGGATTGTGACAAAGGGACGTTGGAATCCACTGAATTTGTCTCGTTTTCTTTGTTCTCCACCTTTGAAAGGTCACGCTGCCAACACTCTGTTTTGTCAGAGGCAATTAAAGTCCTGGGTAGCAAGGCCACCTGTCTCTGGAATGTTTGGAGGGTAAAGAAGAGATGAGATGTTCAAAGACAGAGAAGAGGTTTTGCTCCTCCCTCCTGGGTGTGCCACGGGAAAACACTAATTTAGAATCATTAGAGCTAAGTAATGGAGAAGCCGTAATGGGACGTTAGCCATGCATGTGACAACAGGAGATTGGCCCTGCTAATGAGCAGACAAGACCCGGTCTCCAGTAATTCAGAGACTGAACTGTGAATTCCCACGTAGAAAGTTAGACTTTCAGATAGGAGGTGTCTGGGAGACGGGAAGTGAACCTGTGATGGGCGAATGTACTCTGCAGGCACCGAATTTCCAGCTTGTGTAGGTCTCTGGGTGTGTTTCATGTAAATTTCTTCTTTGGTGCGTTTGTCTAATTACATTTTTATTAAATGCCCCAATAGTAAGAAGGCTTCTTGCATTCAGTATTATGTGTTATAGCCACGGTAGATAACATGTTTCCTCTGCTAGACTGAGAGTTAAGGCCCTTTGCCTTTAGCACGGTTGCTATGGCCTGCCTTTGGTGTCCCCCCACAATTTATGTGTTAGCACGTAGCTCCCGAGGTGACAGTATTAAAAGATAGGGCCTTTGGGAGGTAATTAAGTGATGAGGGCTCAGCCCTCATGAATGCAATTAGAGACCTTGTGAGAGCAGGCCCTCACCACCAGGCCCTGAATCATCCGGCACCTTGATCTTGGGTTCTCAGTCTCCAGTGCTGTGAGAAATGAATTTCTATTACTATAAATGACCCCGTCTAAGGTATTTTGTTACAGCAGCAGGAATGGACTGAGACCATTCCTGCACAGGGATTTAGATGGAGTGGGTGAACCCTCTGCTTCCACTCCTTTAGTTAGTGAGGTCAGATCCAAAGACTCATCAAGGCCCAGGCAGCCTTAGAGCAGGTGAGGACTCCTGCTTAGTGCTGGGGCTTCTCTAAATAAGCCAGGGATTCGGTTCAGGGTCTTTATCGTGTACGTGTGAATCTGCCGTTAGATACCAGTGGAAGGCTGTCTCCGAAGATCTACTCATAGTCCCACAAAATCAACCCCACTGTATTCTCATCTCTATCAAGATGCAGCATCACATCTCAACCCAGTATTTGCAGGGTATATTCTTAAGCCATTCCTCCTAGACATTCAAATTCAGCCCTGTCTCTATGCTCAGCCCCTTCCCACTCCACTCCATTTCCCCGGGTTCCTGTTTGCTTCAGACAGCTTTGATGTGCCTTCTGGTTACTTTCTTTTCTAGCCTTAGACACAGGCTAAGGTTCTGGGTCTTGCCCTCTGGATTGGGGTTCTTCAGAATGATCGCTGGTATTTACTCTCTATTTTCACAACTTCCAAAAGCTGATGTCAGGAGAGGTTCCAGATTCTGCCTTGTCCCATTCTGCCTGGCCCCAGAATAGGGGGAACAGCAGATGGGATGGCTCCTCCCACTTCTTCATCCTTGCAGGGACCATAGAGACTTGCACTCTGATCTGCCTTTTACTCACATTGAGACACGTGATGATCTGGTCACGTCCTATCTCTTCCAGTCTTCTCTCTGTCAACTCTCCACTTTACCTTCTGGGTTCCAGTCCCATTTAACTTCTTTTTTGGACACCAAGAGACAGAGACAGGCCAAAGGATTTCATGTATCAAATAAAATCATCGCAATAATATTCACATGTTATCAGCCCCATTGTGCTTGAAGACAAGACTCTTCAGTCGTCTGAAGGGGTGAGGCCTTGAAGTACTGTTTTGCTCCCTTGCTGATTGGGGGCAGAGGACAGCCCAGGCATCACGTATGCCTTTACAGCCGAAGTTCTGCAGAGCTGACTGGTTACTCTGGAAAACAGAGGTGGTGTTCTAGGGCTTTTTAGTGTCTTTTCTGGGGGAGCTTGTAGAATTCTGGTGAATTTTCTTACGTTCACTATACATGAAGAAATCCTATCAAAAATTAGTTCATTGTGATTTTATTTTAGTTTATTTGGGAAAGAAGGACACCCTCCCCGCCTCCATCTTGCAACAAGGATTTACAGACATTATTTATTCTTCCTCAGTGAATTGACAGGAAACTGTGCAGACCTTGGTTGGCATTCTTTAAGGAAAAGAGTCACATAATTTTATGGGTACTCTCCATTTCAGAAAGAAGGAAAATAGTGACATGGTAACAGAGGGTGGGGATTCTCTGGAAAATTCTCCACTTGGTATTCTGCTTTCTAGGCTCTCTCGGCTCAGCACACATGGGTCTTTTTTTTTTTTTTTTTTTTTTTTTTTGAGAAGTTTTTTTTGCTCTAAGGCGCATGCACTCGCCAGAAAGAGAGACAGAAAGCAAGAAATCACCCCACCCCCCCGAGAGTATGGCCACACCGCAATCCCTTCTCCTCCATTCTCCTCTCAGGATCTTGGGCACACATGCACACATGCCAGGCGTGAGTTTAAGACGCAGGGTCCGGGACTTGAACTGTGGTTGACTACATGGGAGTCCAGCAACATAGCCATTACACTAACTGCTGGTCCCCACACACAGGTCTTCTGAAGGATGTTAACACACAGGCGAGGTCCCAAGGATCTTCCCATGTGCTTGTAGGGAAAAAGAAGGTAAGGTTTCATCTCGAGAAGAGATCCAGTGAATTTAGGTTTCATCTCGAGAAGAGATCCAGTGAATTTACACCTTCCTATCCAGGGATCCCTTGTAATAGCTTAACTTCTTTCAGCTGGGAAAACAATATTCCTGGGCATCGGACTAAGGCCATTTTTTGCCCCTCAGTAAGACAGGAAGTGAGAACTTTGGCTGTTGTAGAATAGTAATAGCAAAAGCAATAATATTCTTTGCTTTCAAGACAGACAAGGCAGTGAGCTCCCATTGGACAAGTTGTGAGCTATCATGACCAGGTAGGTAATCCGCTTATACGACCAGTGCATCCCATTTTCTCCATCTCACAGAAAATATTTTTCCAAGGGGTGTGATGCATACATGTTTTTCTTTGTGTAAAGCCAATGAAATTTATCTGGAAAGAAGGCTGGCCTCTTTGGATTCATGCGCCACTCCGTTGCTAAGTTGAACTCTAGAAGGTAAAAATTTATCTGATCGTATCAGCCTCCTGCTTAAACTCCTTCAGGAGTTTTCTTTAAGCTTCAGGGTAAAATCCAAACTCTTTGATTTCATTGCAGACTATCCCTTCCAGTTTCATTTCTGACAGCCTCCACTTGGCCCTCTGGCTTCCAGTCATACTCAGCTACATTGTTAAATAATTCATTACTTTTATAAATTGGCTATGGAGCACATGCACTCACCAGAGAAAAATAGAGAGTGGGACAATGAGAACGTACCCCTAAAGGGGATGACCACAATCCCCTGCAATCCCTTCTCTTCCACTCTCCTTTTGAGATTCTGGGCATGCATGCTTATGCATCCAGCATGCTTTTCAAGCTTCCCAGGCCAGGGCTTGAACAACTTTCCATGTGGGATCCAGCCACCTTAACCACCACACCACTGACTGGTTCAATAATTAATCAATAATTCATTTAAAAATTTGTTATATTTCCTCCATGAAAGAGACCGAAAACCCCCAAAGGGTCTTAACACTGAAATCCACCCTCAGCTTCAAATGGTGGTGGGATGCTCACCACGTGTGCCAGGAATACTCAGAGAGGTCTCCAGATGCGAACCGCCCCCATGGGTGAGCCTCGCAGTGCCACATTTTACCACCACACCACCACCCAGCTCCCCCTTATTTCTTTTTTGGAGAGGTTTTTGCTATAGGGCGTGTCTCTCCAGAAAGACAGAGAGAGACAGAGAGACAGAAAGTGAGAAATCACTCCCCCAGGGAGGATGGCCATGCCACAATCCCTTCTCCTCCATTTTCCTCTTGGGATCTTAGGCACACACACACACACACACACACACGGCATGAGTTTAAGCCACCGGGTCTGGGACTCGAACCAGAGTTGACTACATGGGAGTCCAGTGACATAGCCATGACGCCAACTGCTGGTCCCTCCCTCTTATTTATTTTTAAAAGTGAACCTTTACTGAGCCTGTTCTGGACTGCTTACTGAGCACGTGCTGAGGGTTTTCACATGGGCTGTCTCATTTAGCCCTGTTCTAGGAGGCAGACACAGAGAGGTGCAGCAACCTACCAACGGTCATCTAGGTGATGAGTGGCACACATCCTACCCTAGGATTTGAACCTGTGTGGTTTGACTGCTGAGCGCTCAGCCCTTGTCCCACTGCCCTCTTGCCTGAGAGTACCATGTTCTTTCCTGCCTCACTGTCTTTGCATATGTTGTTTCTTTTTGCTCTTCACACTCGGTTAGCTCCTTCGCCTTGTTCAGAAATCGTTACCTCCTTCAGGAAGCCCTCCTTGCGCTTTTCTCACATGCACTCCCCAAACACTAGTAGTTAATCCCATCACAGTACTTGTCCTAACTCTAACCTGTGTGTAATTCCTTAGTCTCCCTCATCACTAGCTAACAGCTTCTCTCGGGTAAGGACTACAGTGTCACCTCTATCCCCACTCTGTGTCCCTAGGGTTTAGGAACTACCGGGAGGGATTTCTCGCTTTCTGTCTCTCTGTCTCTCTCTGTCTCTCTGGGGAGCGCACACGCCCGATAGCAAAAACCTCTCCAAAAAAAAAAAAAAAAAAAAAAAGAATCTATTCATTATAGAATCTAACTTTGAGATATATTCGTGCTATACTAAGTAAAATCAGCATGCAGAATATTGAAAATTTAGTTTATTCAATAGTCATTTATTTTACAGAATCGAAATCCTTTACATTAAGGTTAGGGTTAGAGTGGGCATAGTATATGCCATTGGTGTATATATTATGAAGTGAGACAACTTGGTGGAACAATGGGGGAGTAGATTTCTCAGAGAAGACTTCCTGGAAGAAGAGACATTTGATAGGATTTTTGTAGCCTATTTAGGTGTTAGCTGGCGAAGGTAAGTACAGGCACCTCAGGGACATTTTCATTTCTTCAACTAGAGGAGAGGGAAAGGAATAGAGTTTGAGAGCCAGGGATTCTGCTGCTATGGAGGAAGTTCTGTGGGTGAGGAGAGCAAAGGATTGTGGAGACAGGGAAGGAGCCTGTGGCTGTGCAACACTCAGTGGCCACTGAAGGGCATGAAGACGGCCAAGACAACCCCAGTTGGGTGTAACCTTTCAGAGTCTACAATACCCAGTACACCCAGGGTTTGGGCCATCTTAATTTCATAACCAAAGCTTTTTCACTCCAGTGAATACATCTCCTGTTTTACAGTGAATATTTATGAGGCAAAAAGAACTACTTTATAGCAACTTTGCTGTTACTCATCTTTTCTGGGACCCAAGGGAAATCTGTGTAGGATTTGTGGTGAATTCTTGATTTTACAGTGATTTCAAGGTTTTTTCTACAGGTCTATTTCATCTCTTAGTATATACATTTATTTTTGAATAAAAAGAAAAAAAAGAAAATTGGACTTTTTCAAATGAGTCCAATTGTTTTAAAGCCATGTGAAGCTAAATGAATTTCTCCTCTCCAGTTCTTGTGTGTTGGATGAGCCCATTTATAATTGATGAAAAAGAGCAATGCACGGAAGGAAGCATTTTCATAATTATATAGATCATAAAATATAATCCACTCCTGAGAAGCTCCTCGATGGGCATATTTACATCCAGAAATCAAAGGTCAGAAGTTTCATTAAATGTATTGCTAAGTATTTTTTAATTATAATGAAAGGAATTTGTTGGAATCCCTCTGTGCTGGAGTGTCTGAGGGCAGAGCAGGAGAAAACTGCATGGTGTTTTTTGTGTTAAACTCTCTTGTGCATTTTAATAGCTCTGTCCAGAGAGTGCAAAAGATGTAGGTAGGGATGAGGAACGGAGTGTTGTCCACAATCTGGAGAGATGGAAAACCGGTTGAGTCCAGTTAGAAACTTGTCACCTTGTAGACATTTGTAGCAGCATCGTTTTTTATTTCATGGTGATACTCGATTTCATAAAGTATTTTTTTTTAAAAGGGATTTTTGCTATAGGCCATGTGCGCTTGCCAGAGAGACAGGAAGTGAGAAATCACCTCCCGGGGGAATGGCCATGCCACAATCCCTTCTCCTCTGGGGATTTTAGGCATGCGCACACATGCACCCTGGCGTGAGTTTTAAGTTGCCAGATCCAAGACTTGAACTATAGTCAACTACATGGTAGGCCAATGACGCAACCATTATGCCACCTGCTGGTTCCCATAATGTGTTTCTCTGTGAAGATACATGAAGGTTTGTTCTTGACCTTCCCCTCCGGCACACCTGCTTTCTCCAGTAACATGGCTCTCTGGCAGTGAGTCCTCCCGGGGGTTGTAGAGAGATGGGCTGTCCGGGGTGTGTTTCTGAATTTCTGAGGGATATCCTTAGGGTTGATATCATTTCAGGAGGTTTTGGTTACATTAATTTCATGTGCTTCTCCAACCCCAGTTCAAAATTACTGCACATTTACAAATTATTCTCTAGTGAAGGAAAGTTGGGAAAGAGTATGATTTCTGTTAAAAAATAATCAAAGCACACCAAATAAAAATTTCAACATACATCGAGTCGGAAAAGTCATGATGCATTTTTGCATAGAAAAAACATAAAAAAGGTACGACATGACTTTTCTGGCGACCCATTATATAGGTAGGAAGTCTTATAGAGTAAAGTGTCGATAATGTTTTTTTTTCTGGGATCCTGGATTGCTAGAGTTTCTGTCTATTTTGTCTTTTTGTCTATTTCTTTTTTTTAGAGAGAGAGGTTTTTGCTATAGGGTGCATGCGCTCACCAGAAAGACAGAGAGAAACAGAGACAGAAAGCGAGAAATCACCCCCCATGGGGGATGGCCACACCGCAATCCTTTCTCCTCCATTCTCCTCTCGAGATCTTGGGCATGCACGCACACGTGCCTGCCATGAGTTTAAGCCACTGGGTTTGGGACTCGAGCCGTGGTCAACTACTTGGGAGTCCAGCAACATAGCCATTACGCCAACTGCTGGTCTCCTTTTTTGTCTATTTCTTTTAAATTTTTTTTTAAATGTTTATTTCTTCCATGAGAGAGAGAGAGAGAGAGAGAGAGAGAGAGAAAGAGAGAGAGAGAGAAAGAGACAGGGAAATGTATGCTCAGCCGTATCTGCACACCTCATCTACTCCCAGTCTTAGCCCACAAAGATCACAGGCTTGTGTTTCCACCTGACATGTTCCAGGTCACTGGATCAACTGGCAGGTAGTATTTGTGCTCAGAGATTTAATAACAGGGGATTTAGGAGCCCTGTGGAGTTTTACATATAAATTAGAACTGCTAATGGAGATCCAATGAAGGTATAAAATAGGAAATAAAAGCTCAGGGAGGTCCCAGGACACAAACTCAGGACCTTTCCTGCTTTGGTTCAATTTTGTTACCACTAGGCTACCACCTGGCCTCTCTATCTTTCCTTTTCCTCATTTGCATTATTAAACTTCCTACCTGAATTATTTGTCTAATTTTTAGAAGTAATAAAAGCTAAGAAATCTCTTCTTCTTCTTCTTCTTTTTTTTTTTTTTAAAATAAGAAACCTAATGCTCATGGGCCAGGAGGTGGCATGGTGGTTAAGGTGCTGCACTCCCACACACTTGATAGCAGTTTGAGTCCCAAACCTGGTGGCTTGGAAAATCACAGCAGGTGCATGTATGTGTATGCCCAAAATCCCAGGAGAATGGAGTAGAAGGATTGTGACGTGGCCATCCCCCCAGGGGGCAATTTTTCACTTTCCCTCTCATTGTCTCTAGCACCCTATGGTAAGCACATGAACCCTATGGCAAACAGCAACAACAGAAATTCAATGTTCCTGGATGTCTTTTTCTGCTCCACCCACTCTCACCCTTTTCAGTCCTCACACTATTGGTGAGATTAGTGGTGATCTACCACCTGGAGTGTTTTATCCATCTTCTCTCCACAAAATCACATACACCTGTTTTTTAATACATGTTTCTCAAAACGTTTCCTCAGGAATTCTTTCCAGATTAATCCATGGACTGTGATTCTTTTCGTCCCTTTTCTGATGCATTAACTGGCATCCGTTTGACGTTTTGTGTGTCTAAGCTGTGTTACGTGCACCTTCCGACCCCAACGACTGGGCAGGTGTAAATTTCCTGAGGTCAGGAGCTGCGGCTTCTCTTTCCTTGGCTTCTGACTCTTCTTGTCCTTTTAATGCCTATTTTAGGTAAACCTGACCAGTTGGAAAAGAGCAGGCCAGGTAAACTTGAAAGAGGTGAGGTCATTTTATGCACCTGCTCGGAGCTCAATTTATTTTGTGGGGTGAACACTGGCACTTTAAATCTTAAAATGAATCTTGCCAGTAAGATCTTGAAGATCGCTGACGAGTACACTATAGCTAGGCGTATCCTTGAACCCTCTCAAGATGGATTTTACATAATCATAATTCATGATTGATTAATAAGGCAAACATGAAGCTAAGCTGGTGTTTCCATGTGGAAAAGGATGTGGACTTCGCATTGCCACGAGGGTCTTATTTTCACACGTTCCCTCCTACAGCTCCGTGAGCCTCCATGTGGTCTGGGATTAAACCACCGCCAACTCCCTGAAGATTGCCTCACACAATGTTTCCATCACGCACAGGCTGCTGTGCACAAGACACGGGTTTCTTACTCATCCAGCCGTGCACTGTGTGATGACGTTTTGGCCAACAGCGGACCACGTACACAGTGGTGCAGCGCTTAGTCTAGGTGTGTAGGCGGCTATCCTAGGTTTGTGTAAGTACACGCTATGAGGTGTGTTCACATAATGACAAACTTGCCCAGTCACACACTTCTCAGAGTGTCCCTGTTGTTAGGCAACACAGGACCCCATGCCATGCCACAGTCCTTTCCCCTCCATTCTCCTCTCCGGGATTTTGGGCAAGCACACTCGCACACATGATTGGCATGTGTCCCACATGGGGCTTGAAGTACATAGTTGGCTATGCAAAATCCAGTCACCTTCATCACCACACCACCAACTGGCCCCTTATTTTGTATTTTAAAAGTTTATTTCTTCCATGAACAAGAGAAACAGAAGTATAGCACCCCCAACTAGACTTGATCCCATGAACCACTCGCCAGCATCTGCCAGCCCCAGATCGTGGGCATGTGCTGGGTCTATGTGAGCCTGGTGTGTCTAGGGAGATCCCTGGATTTGAACCTGGAATCTTCCCGTGAGATTGCCTCTCAGAGCAATGTGTTTTCCCACTGTGGCACTGTTCAGCCCCTGCTGAGGCAGGTTTTAAATGGCTAGTCAGAGGAGCGCCAGGTGTCAGGTGCCCGTTCCATGTTGCCTCTCCCACGAGCTCTCCCAGCTTCCCTCCCCTGCCCCTCACCCCTGCTCCCCATAAAGGAGAAATAAGGAAGCCTTCACCTCTCAGACTGCCTTCAGGAGAACACCCCGTTTCCAGTAAAACCCCATTTCCATCCCGTCAGCAACAGAAAGCCACCCTCCTCTGCATTCTCTCTGCAAAAGGGGAGGTGACAAAAGCCATCACAGGGAGGACGATTTCCTTCTTTCCCTGAAGGAGGTTTTAACTTCTGCAAAGACTTAGAGGCGCAGGGCATTTTCAGAAAGCCACTCAAGCACACATTTCAATTTAGATCTCATCGATTCCACGTTAGCATGTGGAGAGTTACTGCAGGCTACGGCTGGGTGGCTCCTGCCCTTGCTTCCGTGTGTCATGGAAGAGCTGGCCATTGCCATGGGGGCACCGACAGAGACGTGGAGTCGCAGGCGCCAGGCATGCCTTGCAGCTTTCGGAACCCGAGACACATCTCTCCAGAGTCGGGTTGGAATTAGGAGTAAAGGTCCTCGTCTTCCCCGTCCCCACAACAACTTCCCCTTCAGAGACTCGACAAGGAAAACCAGCACCAAATCTTCTTGACTACAGAGTCCCTACTTTAAGTAAAAACTCAGAGGGAATCTTATCTATTACTTATTGACCAATCTTGTTCTTATTTTTGATTTTTGTTTTCACTTATAAAAATACAACATTGAAGAAACCTAAGAAAAAGATAAAAGATCAGCCACGGCCATACCTAACCCGCAGAGTTCCAGGATCTTGCTGGGAGCAGCTGGGGTGGGTGACCTTTGTGATATTGCTGCCATCTAAGAGGCTAGGGGTCTTGTGTATGACGGCGCCTCTCCTCCCGGTCCACTGAGACTGGGGAGAATTGGCCAGCACCACCCTAAGTCCAGGGTCTGTGCTGCTGAGTCCTGGTGCCGCTGTTCTCTTCTTTTTTTTTTTTTTTTTCAGAGAGATTTTCGCTATAGGGTGCCTGCGCTCGCCAGACAGACAGAGAGAGACATAGAGACAGAAAGCGAGAAATCACCCCCCAGGGGGGATGGTCACGCCGCAATCCCTTCTCCTCCATTCTCCTCTAGGGATCTTGGGCATGCACACACACGCGCCCGGCGTGAGTTTTAAGCCCCTGTGTCCGGGACCCGAACCGCAGTTGACTACGTGGGAGTCCAGCAACATAAGCCATTACGCTAACTGCTGGTTCCCGCTGTTCTCTTCTGTGACTTGAGTGGAGAAAAGGCTGGGGCAAAGGCCAGGGAGTGGTCTGAACTGCAGGGTGCCCTCTGCTGAGACTGAGCACTTAAAATACCTCCTCAACCGAGCCCACCAGCCTGCCTTTTCTTGTCTTCTTCCCTCCCTCCTTCCTTCTTTCCTTCATTACTCTGGGGAATGTGGGACATTGAGAAGCCAGGTCCAGTGTGCAGATAGCTGCAGCCTTCATTTCCAGACCACCAAGATTTGGGTTTTATTTGCTGTTTAAAGCTCTGCACTATTTCAATGAAGAACCTTTATTATTTACTAAGCCTTTAGGCCAGTGGTTGTAATCAATATCTGGTAGCATCAGTTTCCTTCTGGGATTTGGGGAATAAATTATGATACACATTTGTTTTACTATCAAAATTGACAGTTTTGTCTCAAAAGACTCTAGGGATTTTCTTTAGAAACAAAAACAAAAACAAAGAAGTACTCTATACTCTAATCAACCTCTTCACCCTTTTTGCAGCTATTATGAAAGATGGTTGTTGGTGCTGACTCTGTGAGGTTCCAGCACACAGATCTCAGGGACACCTCCCTGCCATCCCCACTCCTCCCTTGTCTCCCAGGGATTTTTTTTTCCCCCTGGCCTTGTAAACACACGTGGGGGTGAGATGCAGTTGAGTCAAATGGGTTAAGCTTATAGGATCTGGGTGTGTATTCAACATATTTTTATTCAGAGCATACAATGTGTTGGATACTGTACTGAGTGCTGGGATTTGTGAACAAGACAGACCGTGTTCTGGTCCTCTTGGAGCTTGCATTGCAGCGAGGAGATGCAGACTATGAATGAAGTAACAAATGGACGAATGCATGTGATATGGACAAGGGCCAGTGGCCTGCTAGGGCAGCGTTCAGTATGGCTAGCAGAGACAGGAGAGTCCTGGAGTCTTCTGTAAAGGCTCCAAAACTCTGTTATCCAGCGTTAGACCTTTGAAGGGTGCTGTGTGGGGTCAGGGAGGTGGCAGATCCACGCTAACTTTGAAGTCTCTGTCACCCCTGCAGACACAGAGAGGGGGGTGAGAGCATTGGCAGACATCCTGGTCTAAGGGTCTTAGAAAAGCTGGGCCGGCCTCTCTCCACCTTTCTCCTCTCGCCTACTGCTTTGCCTCATGAGCTGTGCACCTTACAGAGGCAGCAGAGGGATGGGTAGAAGGAGCTCTGGATGGAAACAGAATTCCTAGTTCAAGTTCCTGGATTTGCAATTTACCAGATACAAGATTTCAGGGAGCATGTTTCTCTTGGAATCAATTTTCTCACCTAGAAACAGGCTACTGAATCCACCTTCAGAATCACTGAGAAACTTGTCATAGCTGATACATGGGAAAGCATGGCGCAAACCGAACACGCTGTTTAAATGCAATCGATTTGCTATTACTTTATTAAAAATATATAGTGACAGAAGGGAATCAGTTTGGAAATTTATCGTGTGCTTTCTTTGATGTTCTTTTTCTCTCTGGCTATGTGAACGGTATTTCCATTACAATATTAGATATGGAAGCTATTTTCAAGTGGTGATTTAAATCAATGATTAAAGGAGATGTAGTGTACCAACAGTAGTCTGAGACTTCTGTGTAAGTCTTAACCTCCGCTGTGGTAGCAGTGGGCTCTTAGGATTTTGTCTAATGTGAAGGTGGCCATGGGTGCCTCCCTGTTCCTGGTTGCTGAAAGGAAGGGATGAGAGGCTCCCAGGATGTCCTGGGGCTCTGGGGCTCAGGTTGAGGTGGGGTGTGTAGAGGACAGAAGGGTTCAAGTACAGGAGCATGGGGAGAAGACCGCTTCACCTATGTGGACAGTGGTCTTTTTTTTTTTGAGAGGTTTTTTCGCTATAGGGCACGTGCGCTCACCAGACAGACAGAGACATAGAGACAGAAAGCGAGAAATCACCCCCTAGGGGGGATGGTCATGCCGCAACCCCTTCTCCTCCATTCTCCTCTCGGGATCTTGGGCACGCAAGCACACGCGCCCGGCGTGTTTTAAGCCACCGGGTCCGGGACGCAAACCACAGTCGACTATGTGGGAGTCCAGCGACATAGCCATTACGCTAATTGCTGGTTCCCGAAAGTGTTCTTTTCACCCGTCTGAACTTCTTTGCCATCTTGCACTTAATTCTACTGTACGGTGTTTAAAAGAAAAGCCATCTCCTGCAGTGCTGAGCTGCACACACAGGTATACCTGTTGAAGCTTAAGAGAAAACTCAAATTGAGAGATTATTAACACAATTTTATTACCATTTCGTAGGCAGCCGTTTTAAAAATCACATTCAGAATATTAGTTGTCTAAAAACATCACATTTATGTCAAGGCATTTGCATACATGAAATGATCACTTCTGAAATTTGTTCACTGAAATGTTTTTACAGCTGGAGAGATGGGAATTAGGAGGAGGCAGCAGTTGGCAGAGTATGGCCCTACACTAATGTTAGGAAACATTATCTACTTTTCATATGATGACTTTCAAGTGTGTGGACACATTATGTTTAAAAACGGATGCCAGCTTCTTAGCTATTAAACTTCAACGAAACTTTGGATCATTTTTTCTTTCCTTGATGATTACTTCAATATTGTGGGAAGGAGCCTAAAGTATTTAAAGTGTTGTTGTAGTCCTAATAGGTTTTTAAAAAGATTGGGGGCTATAGTTATTCTAGAAGAAGAAAGCTGAAGGATAGGGGATATTTTTCTTATGTAACATGAAAAGCCAGACTTACTACAAGCCAGCTTTTCTGTCTGCACAGGTGTCTGTTACAGTGTTCTATGAAACAGGTGTACTGTTGCTAAACTGTCCTGTTCTCTTTCTCTCTCTTCTCAGTTCAGCTCTCTGAGTAATTTACCATTAACCAGTCTATGTTAAGCCATTCTGGAGGTTCTCTTTTTCTTTGTCTCTGTTCCTTTTTCTGTCTCTTTCTTATATATATATACACACACACACACCCATCAGCATCAGCACTGCTTTGTTCCCCATTCTCTTCATCAAGAAAGGGAACTGATTAGCTCACCAAATGATACTTTTCTAGCAACACCAAAAGACTGATTCAGTTTGCTTCTTAGACCAAAGGATGAGTCACAAGGCAGTTTGTTAAAAGGAGGAACTGGAGGCTGGGAAGGATGTGGGGAGAGGGGACATAGAAGGGTATTGATTAATGGAAAATTACAGATTGATAGGAGGAATAATATCAAATGTAAAATATAATGGGGAGAAGATAGATGGCAAGAACTCTGTGTGAGTCTCTAACAAAAAGAGAAGATTTTGGATGTTCCCAATTCAAGGAGTGTTGGTTGAGATGATGTTTTTGCTAACTGTCTTAAATGAATCATTGCAGTCTATGTTTTTGATGTAAAATCATATTGTACCCTCACAGATACATACAATTATTATATGTTAATAATTTTTTTAGGAAAAAGAGGAGCAGAGAAAGATGGAAAGGACAGGATAGCTGTTTTTGTTTTTGTTTTTCAATCTGTCATTTGGTTTTTAATTATCTTAAGTCTTTTTTTTAAATTTAATTTTATTTATTCATTTATTTTATTTTAATTTGGCCAGAGAGAGACACACACATAGAGAAAGAGAGAAAGTGAGAAGGCAAGCCACCAGATAGAGGACTTGAACATAGCCAGCCATGTGGGAGTGTCCAGAGCCTTAACCGCCATGCCACCTGCTGGTCCCAATTATCTTAAGTCTTATGATGACATAATTTACAAATCTCTGCTGATGGTATATCTCCTCTACTTCAATCCTTCTAATAAACCGGCAAATGCACCATTACCAATCAAACACATACAGTGGCTCTACAGTTTTTATGTGGTTTTGATTGTCAAAAGACAATCCTGAGGGACCAGCAGTTAGCGTAATGGCTATGTCGCTGGACTCCCATGTAGTCTACTGCGGTTCGAGTCCTGGATCTGGCGGCTTAAACTCACGCCAGGTGCGTATGCATGCATGCCCAAGATCCCGAGAGGAGAATGGAGGAGAAGGGATTGCGGCATGGCCGTCCCCCCTGGGGGGTGATTTCTCGCTTTCTATCTCTGTCTCTCTCTGTCTTTCTGGCAAGTGCACGTGCCCTATAGCAAAAAAAAAAAAAAAAAAAAAAAAAAGAAAAAAAAAAAAACCTCTCCAAAAAAGAAAAAAAAAAGACAATCCTGAAATATAACTTAGTCTTACTCAGATAATAAAGAAATCAAAGGTAAAGTTTAACTTGCTCCTAAATCTCGTCAGGCTGACTTTCAAAAGCATTTGACCTTACAAATCATTATAAAATATGTAAAGTGTTACATTTTCTTTATTTGATACTACACATAAGCCACACTCAAATGTCTTTCAATAAATAAAAGGCAGTATTTCAGATGCAGGAATTTCTCATTAGATTGGCATAGTTAAGACCAAAAATAAAAGTAGACATCGCTACCTTGTGTTCAGCTCTTGCCTTTTACAGGTTGATGAACACAAAAACACAGGAGAGTTTGCTTGGTTCTGAGAAGGAAAGGGATTGCCCTATAATTTATACCTTCAAGTAATCAGACACATCTAAGCCTAAAAAGAAGACCAGTCTCCAATAGCTTTTGAGATGGCATTCACCATCTTTGTAGAAAGATGAGCGTCGCTAATGAATTGACCAATTATATATTTAGAAAGGTTCAGCAAACAGAGCATTTGCTGAACCAAAATACTATCAAAATGAAATAAAAACAAAAATATTCATTTAACCACAAGCCAGTCTTACTTAAATCAAGACTGTGCAACAAAAATATCCTGTCAGCTATTCATGATCTGAGTTCTGGTGTAGGCGATGAATTAATTTATGGTACACATAAAAAAAAATGGGGGGGGAGACGTTTCTGTTTTGTCATAAATAAGGGAGTGACCAAGTATTATTCATTTGTAGCATGCTTGAGATAAGCTATCAACTCTGCTTTTTCGACTTTTTTTTTTTTTTTTTTTTTTTTTTTTAGGTTTTTGCTATAGGGCATGTGTGCTCACAGGAAAGAAAGAGAGAGGCAGAGAGATGGAAAGTGAGAAATCACGCCCTGGGAGGATAGCCATGCCACAATCCTTTCTCCATTCTCCTGGGATTTTGGGCATGCACACACACATACACCTGGCGTAATTTTCAAGCTGCCAGGTCTCGGATTCAAACTGTGGTCAGCCATGTGGGAATCCAACACCTTAACCACTGTACCACCTGCTGGACCCTTGACTTCTTGATGCCAGCAAAGATCATTTTTGTTCTAGGGATGTACTTCTTGGGGTTCTCCAAATACTCCATCAGTGTATCCTCTCCCCACATGATGGATACCCTTGTTCTTGTTGGCATCTGTGTAAGAGAATCTAGGGGCCTGACCTGTCTTCCGTCCAAACAGACCATGGAAATTTGGGCCAGTCTTGTGCTTGCCTCCCTTTTCCACGGTGTGGCACTGGGCACACTTCAGAACAAACATCTTCTTGCCTTTCTCAACATCCCCCATTTTCAATTCTCTCTCTTGTTGCTTGTGCTACAAAGGTTCCCACGCAGAAGTCAGATAGCCTGCTCCCTAGATAGTTACGTAAGTATTGACAGACTCTGTGTAACCAAATTATCAAAAGGGTCTCTGAAGACTTTAGGGAAAAGAGCTGTGGGGTGGAAAACTGGCCCCGCTGTGGTCTGTAAGTTAAAATGACTGTTGTTCACACAAACTTCTGGGGTCATTCCTGGAAAGGGGCATCACGTTGAGGGTGTGACAATGAAATTCATCCTACCTTCTATCCTTAGACCTACTGAATGCTTGAGTAGTTATTTCATCCATTTTCTTGTGCTAGCAGCCTCAACCAGACTACACAGGGCAAAGTGACCTGGATCATTGCAAGAAGGAAAGTTTTTTCTGTGGTGGACCATTTATTTTTTGAAATGGAAAATCTCACCCTATGGAAGAGATTCCAAATTGTTTTTAAATTTCACTTGCTAATAGCTGGGGCTGCAGACAACTTTGAGGAGGGATTCCAGCCATCTACGTGAACAGCTTTCTGCTTTTTTATTATCCTGGAAACTCAGGCTCTGGATGGAGTATAACATATCTGATGTTATGCTGAACCAGACTCACTTTTGAAGATGACTCATCACATGCACACACACACACACCCCTCATCTGAGATCTGGTATTCCTTGCGTCCTGAGGGTCCTGTGAACCACACAGTGGGAAGGGCTGCTTTATTTTCTACAGCGACAGTTGGGTTCACTTAGCCAGCTCATTTGCACACCTCTCCCCCCTCCCCTGTGGTTTTAAATTGCTTAGTTAGTGAATCTGTCCTGCTTTTAAGTAGCAGTCAAGCAGGTCGCTCACCTGCCACTTTTGTTTTGCCCAACAGGGCTCCCCTGTCTCTCTGCCTGGTCAAGTCTGATTAGTTCTTGAACAATGCTAGCTTCTTGGGCTGCTGCTGAGAGGTGACCTGCATGCTCCCTGCAGCCTGTCTCCTGCTCTCGAGGACTCAGCAGAGGAGGGGAAAGAGCACACTGAACTTGGGTGTCCTCTGGGAGGGGAAGGGGCCTGTGGAATCCTTCCGGGGGTGTTACAACCTCATACAAAACAGAAGCTAATTAGAGATGAAAGGACTGTCTCGGGGCGGATCTGACTTCAGGGTGTGGAAAGGCCAAATACTAGTTGCTTCTTAGGGAAACAGGTTGGTTATGTTGGGTAGGGGGATGGTGATGAAACTTTCACTGCCCCTCCTCCCCCATAACAAATAAAGTGACACTTTTCCATCTGCACCAATTAGAGGAAGAGTCTTTTGTGTCTCTGCAAATCTATCACAGCCTTATGATTTACTGTGGCCCGTTTCAAATGAGTGGTGGCACTCCCTCTTGTAAATTGCTTATTTTTTTTTTTCTGAATTTTTACTATAGAGCATGTGCATTTGTTAAAGAGAGAGAGAGAGAGAGAGAGAGAGAGAGAGAGAGAGAGAGAGAGAGAGAGAGATACAACCCAGGAAAACAAAAGCTCTTCAGGGGCCTTGATGATTTTTAAACAATTATTTATTTATTTTCATTTGACCAGAGACAGAGGCAGAGAGAGAGAGGAAGCAAGAAAGCAAGCTACCAGCTCTGGTACTCGATCCATGGTTGGCCACGTGGAAGTCCAGTGTCCTTAACTACGTCACCTGCTGGCCCCCAAGGGTCCTTGATCATTTTAAGTGCATCAAAGGGGTCCTGAGATTAGAAAGTTGAGAACGAGCTAGTGTAGCGAGTAGTCAGGTATTTAACACACAAGCTCACAAATAAGTGTGCAATTGTCGACCATGGTGAGTCATACAGGGGAGAGCAAGGTGCTAAGAGTGACGACCAGAGGCCTGATTTAGGTAGGTTGGGCGTCAGAGATGGGCCCCCTGAAGAAGTGCTTTTTAAGCTGAGATCTAAAGAGAGGGATGGCAATCATTGTGCACAGCAGGAACTTCATGAGGAAAACCCTGGGAGTGGGGACAAGTGTGCTCTGGGTGGAACATGGCGGGGAGGAGAGTGGCACAGATGAGGCAGGGCTAAATCCTGCTGGCTCCTGGGAGGCATGTGAAGATTTTGGCACGTTTGTCCCAAGTGCATAGAAATGATCAAAATATGAATTACTGTAATACAATCAGACTTGAATTTTTAAAATACATATTTATTTCTTCCATGAGAGAAAAACAGGGACACCCCCCCCCACCATGGGGCCTTGTCACCCCCCTGATCTTCTTGCCAGTCTTCCAGCCAGCAGGGTCACAGCACACACACAGGGACACCTGGTGTGTTCAGGCCAACCTGGGAACCGAACGAGGGTCTTCTCATATGGCTCCAGTATCAGGCAGTGGTGGGCGAAGGCTTGCATTTTTTAAAGGTAGCTAAAGGCTGTATGGAAGAAGGGTTGGAAGGGGACAGGAGAGAACGTGAGAGGAGCAGTTGGATGGTTATTAGCATAGTCCAGGTGAGAGGTTATGGCGCCTCTGCCAGGAGGGGCAGTGTGGAGTTGACCTTGACAGCTGCTGCCGTTGGAGTCAAAGAGGGAGGAAGACTTTCAGGTCAGAGCAGGACTGCCTACAAGGCTCAGTGACACCAATCCTATATATAGCAAAGATTAGGTCATCCATTGCATCAGTAGTGTAAATACCGTGGTTTGGGTACGTATTTGTGTGTGTGATTAATTTGTCCACATTTACTTTGATAATTATATGGTAGTCCCTACTTATTCTTGGGGAGTGCAGTCCAAGACCCCCGTGGATGTCTGAAACCATGGATATACCGAACTCTATAAGTCCTACGTGGTTTTGATCTGATAATCAAGATGGCTCTATGGGGACTAGTGAGTGAGTAGTGTGTGGCATACAACAGGGTTACACTGGCCAAGGAAAAGTTCTTGTCCCAGGTGGGACAGAGACAGATGGTGTGAAAATTCATCACGCTACCCAGAACAGCATGAAATTTGAAATGTATGAATTGTTTATCTCTGAAATTCTCCATTTAATATATTTGGACCATAGTGGACCACAGGTTAGTGCATGCGAGACCTTTGTATTTGGTCATGAGATTGAGAAATTCACTCTCATAGCACCACCTGGTGGACAGCAGTGAAAGGGATTAATTTTTTTTTTTTTAATTTTTTTTTTATTGAGTTCAATCACTGGAGAAAAAAAAGATTAGAAAGTTCTCCAGAAGGTTTACCAGTTATCAGCCACCCCAAGTCCCTCTTGGAAGGAGTAGGCATGTAAATACAATCCTGAGCTACCCTGAACACTGATTGAAATCATTCGAACATAATCCTTTCTGGCCGATATTAACATAAAGAGTCATTAACTTAAAATATCTTTATTTAGCTAGCTGGTAAAAGCCATTGATAGTACTTTTTATTTTTATGCCAAATATGTTTCTTCAACATGTCTGTCATTTATTTTCAGAAAATCAGGGTAAGCGTATTTTCCCCCCAGATTTTTGTCATAGAGCGTTTGTACTTGCCGGAGAGAGACAGAGAGAGGAAGAAAGAGAGAAATCACCCCCTGAAGAGATGGCCACACCACAATCCCTTCTCCGCTCTTCTTCTTTCAGGATTTTGGCACACACATGCACTGGCGTGTTCCTCAAGTTGCTGGGTCTGGGGCTCACATCACAGAATTTGGCCATGTGGGATCAAGCCTCCTTCACCTCCATGCCACCTGTTGGCCCAGGGTGAGCATTTCTGTGTAAATAACAAACTGATGGAAATGTGTTTTGTCTGTTGGGAGTGAGAGAGCACATTAAAATCCCTTCTTTACACATGCACCCACTCTCAGCCTGTTTTTCCAGCCACTGGGTCTAGGACGTGCAGTGCACAGTTGACCAAGTGGGATGCAGTCACCTTAACCACCAGGCACCTGACTGGCCCTGGAAATGTATTTAATTCCTCACTCAAGGTCTAAACTCACCTCGAATGGTATCCTCTGATGTTGAGCTTTTCTCCTCTTATGTGTAATCTGATTTGTTTTTCCCTGTTGCCTTTTTTTTTTTTTTTTTTTTTTAGGTTAGTGTCATCTGTTTTCCTCCCGCTGTGTCCTGTAGTTAGTCATTCCATGCTGTTCTATTGCTCTGGGCTTCTCAGGGGACCTCTTCCCACTGCAAGACTGGCTTCTCCAGTTGTTAAAATTTTCTCTCCAGCTGAAACATCCCTCTCTTAATTCCCCAAAGCGCACAGAATATTAGCTAGACTGTTATGTCTTAATTTAAACACAATGGGATTACAATGGAGGAACACCTAAGATGCTACCTCTAGTCATGGCTGTCCTGTGAGGCGTCCCTGGACTTGCCGCAGAGTACTCCACGCTGGCCCAGGCTCTGCACGAGGCCTTCAGCTCTGGCAGGTGGGGCTGGGGTGGGGAGAGTCTTTGTCCTCTTGTCCTTGACCTAGCTCCTGTAGCCCCGATGGTGGACAGGGGACTTCTGCCTCATGGCAGGGTATGGATTTTAGCCACAGCCTTTCTTCCTGCTCCTATTCCACCTCCTTTCCAGACACATGGTGCTGACTGTGGGCGTGGAATTCCTCAGGACTCAATTTTACTCCCGGCTCCCTTGCTTCAGAAAGATCATTTCATCCCGGGACAAACAGTTAGCGTAATGGCTATATCACTGAACTCTCATGTAGCTGACTGCGGTTCGGGTCCCAGACCTGGTGGCTTAAACTCAGCCCAAGATCCCAAGAGGAGAATGAAGAAGGGATTGTGGTGTGGCCATCCCACTGGGGGATGATTTCTCGCTTTCTGTCTGTCTCTCTTGTCTTTCTGGTGAGCACACGTGCCCTATAGCAAAAACCTCTCCAAAAAAAAAAAAAAAAAAAAGGATCATTTCATCCCAGTCATGTTGCTTGTCTTCAGTGACTCCCAAATGCATTTATTTTTATTTCTGTTTTCCAGACCTCTCCTCTGATACCGAGATCCAAACTTCTAATCCATGGTTTGCTTCTTCACTTGAATGTTTCATGTCTATGACTGAACTTACGATTTCTTCCCTTCCAAATCGGGTGTTCTTTCAGTATTTCCTAATCCAGTGAGGGACTTGTTCAGCCTTCCATGCGGGACCCTGAACAGAAGCTTAGGAGCCACCCCCCCCACCCCCCCCCCACCCCCGCCGTGAGTCTTTCTCGACTTCTCCTACCCTGAGTGTGACTGCTCACGTGGCCTGCCCCAGCCGAGTTCACCCCCTCCCCTGCTCTGACCACTGCTTGCCTGCCTTGTGTTATGGATGCCCGGCTGCTAGTCTCTACCGCAGCTCGGAGCCCTTTCCAGTCCCTTTTCCACACTGAGGCATTTTTTTCAAGATGCAGATTTCACCAGGCCACTAAAAACCGTCTCATGGTTTCTCGTGCCCATAGTCTCCGCAGCCTGGTGGTGGCCCTCCCCTGCCGCGCCAGCTGCTGCTCCACCGCTCTGCTCCTTCTCTGTGCTCCAGCTGTGTGGCTTCTCTGCTCCTCAAGTGTGCACGCCCCAGGGCCTCACAACTGCGTGCCCCACTTCCCCTGCCCTGGTTCTCTCTGCTGGGTCTTCAGCGTTCCTGCCTCTTCCTCACAGGTGCCTCTTCCTGCTCTTCCAGTCCTTTAGCACGAGATCAAGTCAACACAGGCACCAGCAGATGGTATAATGGTTATGTCGCTGAACTCCCACGTAGCTGACTGTGGTTTGAGTCCCAGATCCAGTGGCTTGAAACTCATGCTGGGTGTGTGTGCATGTGAGCCCAAGGTTCCCAAGAGGAGAGTGGAAGAGAAGGGCTTGCGGCAAGGCAATCCCCCTGCTGGGTGATTTCTTGCTTTCTGTCTCTCCATTGAGTTCATGTGCCCTATGGCAAAAAATCTCACTAAAAAAAAAAAAAAAAAAAATCAAGTCAACATAAATCCCTTCCCTGTGAACAGGTGCCCTGATTTTCAAGCTAATATTCATTATACGTAATTATATATTTATTAAACTTAACATTCCTAAATTAAAGTTTATATTTTTGATCCATTTCCTCAGAAGTGCCTACTGCCACGAGAGAAGAGGGGGCTCATGTCTGATCTTGCTGCCTGAGTTTCTCAGCACCCAACGCAGCACCTGGCATATAGGGGTTGCTAAAATGCCTGAACCAGTGAATGCATGGGTGGCTAGGTCTCCAGGGCCCTGATAAGGCAATTACAATAGTCAACAATATATATCTGTAGTTTGTGCCACTCGCTTTCAAGGAAGTCCAGGTCCAGGTGTGGCTGAAGGCCATACATGATCTGGACGGTGCAATGCCCCCTAGCCATTTGCTCTTTGTAATTATCGTGTGGCATGAAGTGAGGGGACTGTCAGACCTAGGACCCTCCCTGGTCCTACTGACATTGTGGCATCAGTGACCACGTACTTGGAAAAAGCAATGGTACATGTGTCTTCTCTAAGAACAACCATTTTGAGAGCCATACCAGCCCGAGTTGCTATTCAAAAAAGAAAAACTAATTGCCATCTCTTCAAGGACCCATTTCTACCACAAACAAGACCATTTAGGCAACTATTAAGAAAAATTACTATTTCTATCTTCGAAGAAATAGTTTCATGTTTGAGAAGCTAAAGTATGATGGAAATCATTTTTCTCAAAACATAGAAAGTTCAAAGGTGAATTGATGGCTCTGGGAAATTTCTGTTTACTTTTTTTGTTGTTGTTGTTGTTTTTTGTTTTTTTTTTGTGTGTGTTTTGTTTTTTGGTTTTTGCCATAGGGCACCTGCACTTGTCAAAGAGAGACAGAGAGAGACAGTGAGAGGGAAAGTGAGAATTCCAGAGGGAACCGGCATGCCACAATCCCTTCTCTTCCATTCTCCTTGGATTCTGGCACACATGCACAATGACCCTGTGTGTTTTTCAAGCCTCTGGGACTCAAACCACGGTGGACCATGTGGGAGTCCAGCACCTTAACCACCATATCAACTGCTGGCCCCTTCAGTCACTTTTAAATAAAATGTTTTCACCTTGAAATAAGATTCAAATATTCTGGGTACCTTATTCATAAGACAAAATAAAAACTCATTTTTGGGGCCGGCAGGTGGCTTGGTGGTTAAGGGTGCTGGATTCCTACATGGCCGATTGCGGTTCGAGTCCCGGACCTGGAAGCTTGCTCTCTCTCGCTCGCTCACTCTTGCTCTTTCACTCTATCCCTCTCTGGTCAAATTGAAATAAATAAATGAATGAATAAATAAAATAAAATAAAATAATTTTTAAAAACCTAATTTTTACTATTGAATACAAAGTGATGAATACCTTTATATATGAAAATTATTATAACTTTATAGGGCTAGACAGTGGCTCAGTGGTAAAACACGATGCTCTGCAAGGTAGCTCCATGTCGGAAGGCTGCCAGTTCATGCCTGGTGGCCTCTGACCAGATACACATGTGCCCATGGTCTGGATTCACTGAGGCTGAGGGTGGATCAAGGCACCAAGACCCTGTTGTGGAGTCTATATCTCTCTGCCTCTCACACTCATAGAATAAATAAATAAATTTAAAAAATAAATTATTATACCTTTTCATATAAAACATAAATGCTTATTTTTTCCTCCATTATTTTGCTTGTTATAGACATGTTCCAGGAATACTTTAACATGAATTACAATAACAAATAAAATATGGCAAACTAACATAAATAATGAGAAAATTAAACATTCAAAGAAAAAAATAAGAAAATGAGTACAAGAACGAGACCAATTTTCCAAAACGCCTTCTGGAAGGACCATTATACTGCCAGATATTATTCATTGCCCAATGGCCATCTTCCTCCGCCTTCTATAGAACCTGATTTTGTGACGATATCGAGTGTCTTGTGCTCAGTCCTACAGGGTGAACCATGATTACTCTCAGAGTCAGGGATCCCTAAAGGATTGTCCTTTTTGGTTGGACTTTTAGTGAGATCTCTTACTATAGCTGAGAGTGTCCTCACTAATATACTTGGTATGATTTCCAAGTTAGTTTTAGGGCTTCCAGGAGACAGCACCAAAAGAGATCATTAATACAGGGACCAGCAGATGGCATAATGACTACGTTGCTGGGTTCCTACGTAGTTGGCCATGGTTCAAGTCCTGGACCTGGTGGCTTAAACTCATGCCGGGCACCTGTGTGTGCGTGCCCAAGATCCTGAGAGGAGAATGGAGAAGAAATCGTGGTGTGGCCATCTCCCTAAGGGAGTGATTTTTTGCTTTCTGTCTCTCAGTCTCTCTCTGTCTTTCTGGTGAGCACACACACCCTATAGCAAAAACCTCCAAAAAAAAAATCATTAATACAAAATAGTTACTATCCATAAAACAAAAATAGGCCTACGTGTCACACAAAGTACAATAAGGCTAAGACAAAGACCAGGGTCTACAGGGACCCACTCATTTGTCCAGTGCATATAAAATCCTTAATGAAAACAGCAAAGATAAACATACTATAATCAACCATTCAAGCCAAATTGGCGTCCTTTTTGGATATAATTTACTACTTACCTCGAAATTTCATTTTCTACATATTCCTTAGTTAGAACATTATTGTTTCAGCCAAATAAAAATGCATTGACTAAATGACTTTGAACCATGAGTGCAGAAGAGTTGTCTTTTGAAAGCCTTTGACTTGCAGAACCCAAAACCCTTAGTCTGTGGGTTAGCAAAGCACTGGAATGGGCAGAAAAATTATTCACATGGTTTCTATATACTTCTCTTAGAAAGAATATGTGCTACGCTGTTTATCTTCAGAAGAAATGGCAGGCATTTAACAGGACAAGGAAACATCATAATCTTACCAAAAATTGCTTTCCCCTTTGAATAATGACACAAGAGGAAATTTTATTTTATTCACAATTGTGTTTTAAGTACAAATCAAACTTCTTTCTTGATTATCTGTCTGAGTATCTATATCCAGTTTACAAAGAAAAGAATTAAACACAGTACTGGGAGAAAAAATGTCCCCTGCCGACTTCCTTGGCTACTAGAACCACATGGCAACTGCTATAGCTGCCAGCCTACCAGGAATAGCCCCCACTTCAAGCCTGATGAAGCTCATTGACTGGTTTAGTAATGAGAACTTGCTCATGTGGGCAAGTGAAATGTATCTTTGGCAAGGAATGCTGTCCATACTGGGAAGTTTTTGAGAAGTCTCGAGTTCTCGCCATAACTAACCTAAAGCTGCATTACTAAACTAAACTATGACTTCATCCCCAAATGCAAGCTAGCTGCCTGCTTCTCTAATCTTCATGGAGAACGATATTAAGAAAAGATTAATTTGAAAATAACATAGAGGGGAGAGACTTCATATTCTCTTTGAATAAAATGAAGGAACCAGGCTACCTGACTCCAAAGAAGCCTCCATGCAGATCCTGGTGTAGGGGCCCATGTGCCCCACAACACAGCACAGAGAGAAAAGAAACAAAAAACTACTGATGACATTTTCCAGTGGGAGTCTTGAAGGAGTAGAAATGGAATGGCCTTCTTCCACATCAGGCTTTGTATCCTAGCAGTTGCAACACCTCAAACTTCACTGTACATCCTAGTTCTCTCTAGAAAAAGGGAACAGTCCCATTCCAGTTGATGGTGGCCTCTCTCCACTTGGTTTTGATTGCCATTTCCACTGGAGAAAACCTTCTTCCTGGTCCGTGTTTGTCTTCATATTGGTTCCTTTCCCAGTGATGGGCATGAGTATCTGAGGAAGGAACAGACACCAGGCAATTAGATCCAAACCTATGTATACTGTTCCAAAGAAAGCCAGGTAAGAAGAGGTAAAGGATAGGTGGGCAGGAGTTGGGCCCAACAAATGGTGTTGATAGAACTGGTAATATAGAGGGAGATGTGAGCAAATGGTACATTGAAATGCCCTGTGTAGAACAGGGTCAATAGGAACTGGGTTGTTGAGTTTTTTTGTGATGTGAATACGGGTAGTTGCATATACCACACCTTTCTGCAAAAACCATGGTGTGACTCTTATGTAGAACCAGGTATAGGCCACTGATGTTGTCAAGAGAAACCGAGAAAGGGAAGGCTCACCATTTGTCAATGCTTCCTTCTGAAAGTACTTTTGTGGGGCCAGCAGGTGGCATAGTGGTTAAGATGCTGGACTCCCACACAACAGACAGTGGTTTGAGTCCCAGACCCAGTGACTTGCAAATCATACCAGGCATCTGTGTTTTTGTGTGTGTGCCCAAAATCCTGAGAGAAGAATGGAGGGGAAGGAACTGTGGTGTGGCCATCCCCCCTGGGGGGGTGATTTCTCACTTTCCCTCTCTTTGTCTCTCTGGCAAGTGTATGTACCCTATGGCAAAAACCTAAAAACAAAACAAAAAACAAAAAAGTGCCTTCGCAATTTGGGGTTTAGGGCAAGGCATCCTAGAGGGCTGATCAAGAACTGGTTTAGGGACCAGCAGTTAGCATAATGGCTATGTCTCTATGGCCATGACTCCCATGTAGTCAACCGCGGTTTGAGTCCCGGACCTGGTGGCTTAAACTCAAGCCAGGCATGTGTGCGTGCGTGCTCAAGATCCCAAGAGGAGAATGGAGGAGAAGGGATTGTGGTGTGGCCATCCCCCCAGGGGGTGATTTCTCGCTTTCTGTCTTTCTGTCTCTCTCTGTCTTTCTGGCGAGCGCATGTGCCCTATAGCGAAAACCTCTCAAAAAAAGAAAAAAACAAAGAAAAAAAGAACTGGTTTCAAGGTCCAGGTTTGTCCCATATGAGTTGAGTGACATTTGAAAGATACCTACCAGCTATTGCTAGGCCTCATTTATTCAACTAGCAACTATTTACTGGGTACTTCAGCCCCCTCTCCGTAATGGAGAGATGCTAGTTCCTACCTGACACGCGCATTGCGGATTTAAAGGGATGATGTACGTAAGGGTTTCAACCAGTCCCCAGAGCAGAACACGTGTGATGTACGTGAGCTTTAAAAAATTATTTTTTTCCTCGAGACAGGTGAAGTAGTAATGCTAATATATTTGGCCAGACCTGTAGTGTAGCCTAGTGCTTAATGGAGCCAGATCCCACATGCCCAGCTGTGATTTGGGTCCCAGCCCCAGCAGCTTCAAAAATAAAGCAGGCTTGGGAACCAGCAGTTAGCGTAATGGCTATGTTGCTGGACTCCCACGTAGTCGACCGCGGTTCGCATCCTGGACCCGGTGGCTTAAAACTCACGCCGGGTGCGTGTGCGTGAGTGCCCAAGATCCCAAGAGGAGACTGGAGGAGAAGGGATTGCGGCGTGGCCATCCCCCCTGGGGGGTGATTTCTCGCTTTCTGTCTCTATGTTTCTCTCTGTCTGGCGAGTGCACGCACTTTATAGCGAAAAAATCTCTCCAAAAAAAAAAAAAAAAAGCAGGCTCATGTGCATCCGTGCCCCAAATCTCAATTGGATGGAAAAGGGGGACAGAAGGGATTGTGGCATGACCATGCCTCATTGTGGGGTCCTTTCTACCCTCTACCCCATCTCTCTTACTCTCTGGTGAGCACACTGTCTGACAATTAAAAAAAAAAAAAGAAAAAGGAAACCAAAAATGATAATATATTTTTAAGGGCCATACTGTCAATGTCACTGTCAATATTAAATGGGCTTATTGTGTTTTTCTCATAACTTAAAAAAAAAGAATTAGGAGAAAAAAAAAGAAAAAGAATAGATCAAATAGTCACTAAGGCCCAGTGGCACAGTGGGTACTAAACTGAACTGCAGTGCTGGAAGCTGTATGGCCTATCTTGAGTTCAGAACCCCAGGCCAGCATGAAAATATGCCAGGCCTGTGCACGCCCAAGATCCCGACAGCTGGAGCCTGTGGAAAGGGGACTGCCATTTTCTGAGACCTTGTTCATGGTGCTCCTCTCTCTCTAGCACATGCACATACTCTCGATCATGGATAAAACAAACAAACCCCCCAAAATTAGTCACTGAGATACTTTTTAAATGTAGTGATAATAATAGAAGGTTATTTAGGCTTGTGAAGCTAAATGCAGTCAAATATCAACAAGGCTCCATAAATGGAGCCGAAGCTGCTGGATACAAACTCCCAGTCTGGGGGCCAGCAGATGGCGTAATGGTCATGTTGCTAGACTCCCACGTAGTTGACTGTGGTTCAAATCCCAGACCTGGTGGCTTAAAACTCATGCTGGATGTATGTGCATGTGTGCCCAAAATCCTGAGAGGAGAATGGAGGAGAAGGGATTATGGCATGGCCATCCCTCCAGGGGGTGATTTCTTGTTTTCTGTCTCTCTGTCTCTGTCTCTCCAGTGAGCATATGCACCCTATAGCAAAATCTCTTGAAAAAAAGAAAAAGAAAAAAGAAAACTTCCAGTCTGTTACTTTATTCCCTTGTCCAAGGGACCAGTGTTTAAAAGAATTTTAAGGTTAGTCTTGTTGCCTCATGAATTTTAAAAAGTATGGCCAAAATGGAAATGAATGACCCATTGGACTGGACCTTTCTAAACGTTTGCTGAGTCGGTGCCTTATTCATTGTTTTCTTCACATCTGGCCCAGGGCCTGGCAGGCAGTAGGCCCTCCCAAATGCCTTTTGACTAATTTGAACAGAAATGCACTATCAGTGTAGTGACTCGGTCACGGGGTGATTTTCTGAGGGTTGGTGGTGGGAGAGGACTGGTCTGCCCTTTGTTCCCTTTGCTTTCCCAATCTTTCCTCAGGTATTAAGCACTACTTCCTGAAAAACGATAGAAGGCCCTGGACAAGGCACTGTTTGGAGATTGGACTCCTCACCTTTTGTTTTTCCTACCTAAAAGTTGTTTATTCCTCTTTGATATTTCTAACCCCCTGCTCCTATTTAAAGTAGGTTTAGAATTTCCACATTATGAGGCCTGGGTTTAGGCGCGAGTACAGGCCGCCTTTCCGAGAGTGAGGCTAAGCATTGCGCTACAGAGCTAGCATGAAGACCCACCCTCCTTCCTGTTAGACACCAACAGCTGGGTCTCTTCGTGCACATGAAAACACACACCTCTTAGTGTCTGGAAGACTCACCTATTGTAAGATGCACAGGCTTCTGCTGTGTGGGCTTGCCACTGTAAAAGTACAGATCAAAGAGACGCTCCATTTTCCAGTCCGATAAGAGCTGCTTGTTTGTGCAAAAAAGGATGCTGTAATTTCCATTGATGTTGCACAGCCAAACAGGTACTTTGGGAGTCTTCAGCATACTGCCCACCTGCAAGAGGCAAGGGGAAGGCAGACAAATATATAGATTTTGTCGATGGGTGCTCTTATGTCATCAGGACCAGAAAGGTGGCTCGTCTTGTCCCACTCGCAGCCATGCAACACACTGCATGTAGAGACTGGAAATGAAGGCTTGAGCATGATCGATTTGCATTTGTGAGTGACGTGGTGTAGCAGTGATGCACTGGTTGTTTTTCTTCGTGGAATATATATATATATATATATATATATATATATATATATTTTTTTTTTTTTTTTTTTTTTTTTTTAATTCGAAGTGACCTCATGGAGGAATGGAACACCTTCAGTATGGTTTCTGAGGTGAGGGGAAAATGAAACTGAAATATGAAGAACCTTAAAAACAGGGAAATGCCTATTATGAAAAAAAGTATGCATGGGCTTCACAATTTGCACAAAAATACACTTATATTTCCATTCCATTTGTCCATAAACTTTTTAAAGTCCCTGTGTATATATAGGGTGGACTAAGAGAACTCAAATTCTGTCTGTGTCATTGACTACTGATTTTGCTCCTATGCCCAGATAGGACAATACTTCATTTAGCAAGTGTCAGACTTCTGGCAACACTAACCATTTATAATCTAGAAAACAGAATATTTAGAATACAGAAAAATGCTTCTTGGAGTGAGGGGATTACACACGTACACTCACACATGTAGACATACATCTACACGTTTACACGTAGATCAGTTCTGAAGATGTACTTAGAGTACAGAGTAATAAATTTACTATCTTAACCAGTTTACTGCCTCTGTCAATTCAGCCTTGAATTCTCATGGCTAGGAAATTAGATACTCGCTGGGGGCCCCCATAGCAAAAGGGCGGAGGTCCTATACATTGGAACGCCCTGTAGACATCATGCTATTACGGTGGATTTCTTAAATGATACCCATTATTTTGTTTAAAAAATCAGAAAAGAACATATTTTTAAAATATTTCCGTTAAAATGCATTAAAATAATTTTTTTTTCTACTTAAAGAGATGAGCAGAAGCTACATGGAAAAAGTCATGATTCCTACGTGATGCCCAGGAAACTTACGCCCTTAGTTTGGCATTTCTTCCTATAATGGAAGGATCCAGGGTTTCCATTCTGCTTTTTTTCCCCCACCTCAGTCCTCAGAGTTGTACTGTTTGTTCAGGATCAAATTCCATTTTATGGCAAATCCAGCTTTATGGAATTATCACGTGCTTTGTAAACCCAAGAATTAAAGGCTAATATCTTGACATTTTGATTTCTCAATAGTTCTATTCAAATCTCTGGGTTTTCTTCAGTTTAAGTTCTTTGGTTGTGGGCGAGTGGGTGAATCAGAGATGCTTTTGTCTTTAAGTGTTTCTCCTCTAGCTGCCATAGAAAAATATATATTACTGTGGTTAGAAGAAAGGACCTCAGCTTTTGTTGGTAGTTTAAAAACAGGGTGCAAGCCTAGGACCCCATCAGAACATGCTCACAGGGACTGCAAGATTTACTCATCCAGTCAGATTAGAATTGGGCCCCGGGGCTGAGTATCTCACATACCAAACGTGGGGCAGACCTGCCCACTGTTCAGAAATAAAGCCCGGACGGGACCAGCAGTTAGCGTAATGGCTATGTCGCTGGACTCCCACGTAGTCGACCGTGGTTCGAGTCCCGGACCTGGTGGCTTAAACTCACGCCGGGCACGTGTGCGTGCGTGCCCAAGATCCCGAGAGGAGAATGGAGGAGAAGGGATTGCGGCGTGGCCATCCCCCCTGGGGGGTGATTTCCTGCTTTCTGTCTCTCTGTCTCTCTCTGTCTGTCTGGCGAGCGCACGCGCCCTATAGCAAAAACCTCTCCAAAAAAAAAAAAAAAAAGAAAGAAAGAAATAAAGCCCGGAGGGTGTGCAGTGAAACAGCCCCATGTCCGAGTTCAGGTATCCCCTCCGAAGTTCCAAAACGCCTCTACGATCAGTCATTGGCTACAAAGTAAGCTCTTTCTTCCTTAGGCTTTCTTGTGTTAGCCCTTCTGTGCTCAAGGTCACACACAATCAAAACAGGATATGCAGGACATGGAATTAATAAGATTGGAAAATTCAGATACACTAGGAGATTGAGGACTGTTCGTAATAAAATGCCATTCCATTTGAACTTCAAGTGAATAGACTGGTTGATTCTTTATTTTTAAAGAAGTATTCGCTTATTTAATTCTCTTTGTTATTATTATTTTTTAACTTGACCAGAGAGAGAGAGAGGGAAAGCAAGAAAGCAAGCTGCCAGGTCCAGGACTTGAACTGTGGTCGGCCCTATGGGAATCCAGCACCTTTAACCACCATGCCACCTGCTGGCCCCAGCCTGGTCAATTTTAAACCAATGAAAGCCTACAAATGATGTCAGAGTGGATGTAATAGAATGTGCACACGTATGACACTGCTTCACAGAATTTCGTACGCCAAATCCAACGTGCAGTCAGAGGAGCAGGTCCCACTGGGTCCTGGCACCAAAAGATTGGTATTTTATGCAGCAATGGAACTGTTTTCTTTCCTGAACTCAAGGCTACTCAAGATTCTGTAGGGGTAGGAGGAAAATGAAGTAGTCAAAATATACTTTCAACCCCCACAAAATGACCATACGGCGATCTCACACCGAGCGGGCAGAGCCTCACTTCTCTTGAGAGATTCTGGTGAAAAAGGAAATGTCATGCAGACTTTCATAGCATTGGAGCATTCATTTTAAAAGGGGAGCCTTAAGATTGCTGCTGACAGCACACCTGGTGAAAGTTACGTCCTGCAAAATCCAAACAAACCACCTTCCAAGCAAAGCCAGCCAGATTCCTCCTCCCCTCTCTTGGCACATCACATAAGCAGTTTGACTGGAATTTTCTGCTTTAAGCATTTGTATTGCTTTTGGATATAGTTTACCAGCTACCCCCCAAAAGCAAGATTCTAAATATGTTTTATTGGTGAGATTCCACCGATGCTGAATTTGTGCATGTTGCTACATGTTGCCATGGTAAAGAGGAAATTAAATTGTGATACAGTGGTACTATAAATAAAATATCTTCCTCTTTAAGTTCATTCATTGTGTAATAAGCCCAATAGTTTCAGCATTACATGCCGCAGTCAAGCCTTCCAGAACATATATCATTTAAATCCATGTCAAATGATAAGAATAGGAAAAAGGATAGGCAAATTCTACATACTAGAGGGCAAGAATTGCACCCGTGTGATTCCTTTTTCATGCCATCTAGAACAATAGTGCTTAGAACGTGCCTTTGCATAATGAGTTTGATATTTTACATCTCAAGGCCCCAGGCTGGTAATCTGAGTGGAAGAAAGGTGCTGGAAATGTTATGCTTTCTTCGCTGTTTCCTGGTGACAATCCCAGCGCATAGCTGTTAATGGCCTGGCTCTCATCTCTGCCACCTGGAATACAGAGCCCATGTCATTTCTCTCACTGAGTTTGCAGGAATGTTGTAAAGACAAATTAGTCGATGTTTGCGGAACGCCACCTCCGTGACTTGGTGGTGGAGGGCAGTGGGTGGAGTTTCATTTGCTACCTTGATGGCTGGGTTTCTTTCTATTACACGCTCTAGAGAGAAAATGTAAAAAGGGAAGAAGGTACGCCTGGGATGGTGGTGTGCACTGCCAAGGGCTGCCATGGGAGTAATTCTGGCAAGACCTAAATAGCTTCAGTCCCTCCTAAAAGATCAGAGTTGATTTTTCTTCTCAGTGGCAGGTGCGAAGATAATGTGAACCTCCTAAGGCTTTCCAGATGGTGTTAGACTCAAACTGCTTTATGTTCTCACTTAGGTATTGGAACCTCACACTCAAACCTGTACCTTCAAATAGAAAAGTAACAGGGAGGCTTTATAATAGTGCCTCATCTTGTGGGTAGCTGGCTGCGGCCTGCTGCAACTGTCAGTCTGGTGGGCTCCGGGGGGCTTGCCATGTCATCTAATGAGAACTCTATCTTTTTTTTTTTTAACCCATTGGGCTGTGACATTGGGACTGAAAGACATGCGTTTTTGCAGTCTCTGCAATTTTATCACAGAATAAGAAGAGGTGGACATAAGGAAGACGGAGGCAGCGTTGTAAGATGGGTTTCACCTCGATGACAGAATCAGGCGGGTTTTCTTCTGAACTCAGAAATCATCTTTCCCATATGAGGTTGTTATTATTAGTGCATTCAGACTATATTCAGATTTGTTGCACCCACCCTAGGCAGGAGCCACTGAATATACAGTTGGCATAGTCCCAGGTCCTGTACTGAGCTGTCATGCCTCCAGTCAAAAAGGAAGGCTCATGGCTGTGGGACTCTTCAAGGCAGTTGTACGTAGTGTTCTGTTGTAGAACCATGTTACAATTTTTTTCAAGCACACTTCTGGCCTGAAAGTTGTTTCAATTCTCTGCCTGGACATGATGAAATATTAGATTTCTGGGGACACCGAAGTCAGACCAGATGGGTCTTCCAATCAGCACGTCTCTGAGTACCACTGTTCTCCTGAGGCTGAAGAGCTCCATACGCCTGACAGATGTGATCTGCCAAACCAGGAGGCTCAGGAACACACCCTGAGAGAGTGTATGCCTCGAGTGCCTGTTCGCCATCAACCTAAACTCACAACTGCTTTGATCTAGAAGTCAATGATAGAACGCTAGCTTGTTGAGCAAGGCTGGCTTTCATTCCAACACCTAGCCATGATTTGCCACTGTCTACGTTATAGACCAACATCAATGTTCCTGCAGTGGACATGATTAGTTCCACACTACGCATCTGCTCCTACATGACAGATTATTAAAGCACCAGGAGAACTGGTATTTCTACATCTTACCACTTCATCAGAAAACAAGCAAATTTGGTAATGACAGGCAGCCTGGCACTGTGGGCAGAAAGTGAGTTTTGACTGCTGATAGAACTGGGCTCCTTCCCCTGGCTCTGACACGTCGCTGGTGGCTTTGGGCAAGTCCCTGCGTCTGCCTTAGTCCAGCTTTTCTCACCTCTAAAATGGATGACCAAGCCACAGACATTGGACTTAAAGTGTCACCGGTTACAAGTTCGGGTGGAAGTGAGGGTTAAATGAAGAAAGAAATCATTGCAAATGGCTCGTGGCCCGACACACAGTTAGGTGCTGTATGCACGTGGCTATGGGCATGGGAATGAGTAGATAAGCTTCATACTTAACATTCTTCAATACTGTCTTCCGGGGTGGTGAGAAATACATACATATGCTTACGTGTGGGTACAAACTTATTTCAAATTAAATGTGTGTGTGTGTGTGTGTGTGTGTGTGTGTGTGTGTGTGTGTACATAATTGCTTTTACCCTAAAATAATGAGCTGATACGGAAAGAATAAAAAGTGCCTTCAGGTCAAATCCACTTTATAGGTATGTGTTTAACATATTTATAGATTTTTTGGAGTTCAAGTAAAAAACTAACCACCAGCCTGTGTTTGCTCTTTAATACATTTTTTCTGAAACCAAACTCCGAGTGCATGACAGAGACAACATAATAAACCTCCTCAGGGTTTCAAGCCATTAGCGTTCAATCTCGGGCAATTTTCACAGAGGGCAGGATTCATAGGCGTCTCCCTGGGGAGAGAACACTGAGTCCAAGGGAGAAGGATGAAAAGCCCCATTACTCACTTTTCAAAAGGAAGCAGCATCGCAGATTTGATGTCTATGTAGAATTTAGAGCTCACCCGGGCACTCTCCATATCCTCTGCCCCGCTTCTCATCTGGAGCAGGTACTTAGATGCTGGTCCTATTGTTGGGTCCATTTTGCCCTTTTCCAGCAGGAGAGCTCTTGTGTTTTTGTGCTGTGGTCTCTTGACTGACTTTAAGGTCCTGGCAAACATCCACTTTGTTATTGGAGAATATTTTAGGCCCTGCAGATAATTTTCTGTAGATCATGATTTAGTAGCTCTATAGGTCTGAGTCGACGTAGAAAAAAATGTGATCTAGAAGAACTAGTGCTGGATTGCTGTGAATTTTCTATTCTGGAGCTCCCTCTCGCGCGTGCTCTCTCTTTCTCTCTCTCTCCCCCTCTTTGTCATCTTGTCCAACATAGTCCCTTTTCTCAAAGCAACTTAGTGACTATTTCAGAAACACCTTGTTTATTTTCATTTAAGATAAAGTCTGAAACTCATTCCCAAAGCCTTGCAAATGTTAAAAAGGAACAGAAAGCTGTCAACCTCTCTGATACTGATGGAAAGAAGGTGTATTCTAAGTGCGGTTGGGAATCAGCAGTTAGCGTAATGACTATGTCGCTGGACTCCCACGTAGTCGACGGCAGTTCGCGTCCCGGACCCAGTGGCTTAAAACTCACGCCGGGTGCGTGTGCGTGCATGCCCAAGATCCCGAGAGGAGAATGGAGGAGAAGGGATTGCGGCGTGACCATCCCCACTGGAGGGTGATTTCTCGCTTTCTGTCTCTATGTCTCTCTCTGTCCGGCGAGCGCACACGCCCTATAGCAAAAATGTCTCCCCCCCCCCTAAAAAAAAGTGCTGTTGAAATAGCTCATTTCCCAATTCTGCACGGTATGGATTTAATCAGCTAAGCCTCAAGAGACCTTTTATTTCCCCCCTTCCTCTAGAGCAGTGGTTCTCAACTAAGGGCAATTTTGTAAGCCCCCCGTCCCCCCCACCACACACACACACAGCCCTGTCCGAGGACATTTGAAAATACCTGGAGACTTTTTGATGATCACACTGGGGCGGGGCGCTACTAACAGCTAATGAGTAGGGGCTTGGGACACAGCTCATCAGCCTACACTACACAAGACAGTCCCTACAACACAGAAGTACCCAGTCCAGGGCTAGCCCCATACACAGCGTTAAGGGAGTCAGATCCCACAGATCCCACCATGGTTAGAATCTTGGCCCCGGTGGCTTGAAGAGCATGATGGGTGTGTGTGCACGCATGCCCAAAATTCCGACGGGAAGGAGGAGTGGAGGAAAAAGGACTGGTGGCCTGATCACACCCCACTAGCAGGTTCTTGCTTTCTCTCTCTCTCTCTCTCTCTCCTCTCCCCCTCCCTCTCTCTGGAAAGTGCATGTACCCTTTACCAATAAAAAAAAAAAAAAAAAAAAAAAAAAAACAATTATTCAGTCCAAAAATCTTAATACTGCTGAGGCTGAAAAGCCCTGCTTTGGAACAGAGGCCTCTTATTCTGGCTGCACATTCGAATCACCTGTGGACTCCATTCAAAAGTTATTAGCAATTTCAAGATGGTGTCACCAGAGGATTGAAGTGAGTATGGGGTCCTGTTTGACTACACAGGTCCCAGATTCCCAAGCCTGACCTTGTTCTGGGGGACAACCCAGCTTTCCGTAGTTTTCAAAGCTTTCTGAGTGATTTCAGCACGTCAGCACCACTGCCTTCACTCATCACCTCTGTCTCTTACCACGGTCACCCAATGCACACGTATGTCTCATCTTGGAGCCCCCCAGTTAGTAGATGCTGACTGAACACAGCTGAAATAAAACGCTATAATGCTATTCCTTATTATCACCAATTACAAAGTCTTCTACATATTAGAACATTTTGGCTTTCCAAGGGGCTTTGACATCCATGCTTTCATTTGCTGTCACGTGAGTCCTACAGATGCAGGGCAAGGGTATGCAAGTGCATCTTGTGGGTAGAAAAAGAAGCAAGCTCAGAGAAGGTCCACGTCCGACCCCCCGCGAGTGTCAGGGCAGGGCCACTGACCGGGTCTACAATTACTTTCCACATGCAGCTACTGGAATGTCCTCACCTCCTCGGCAGGCTTCCACATACAGTGTGTGTGCCCGTTGCCGGCATGTGGCATGAAAATTGGTGGCCCAGGAAATGCGCTATAAAAAACACATGTTTATTCATTTATTTAAATATGTATTGAGACCGAAGTAGTTAGCTTACGGCTGCAGAAGAGGCTAGATCCAAATTCTAAAAGTGAGCTGTGTTAAGGAAAAAACATTAAACAAATGACACAGAGGCCGAGCAGCGATATGACAAAGCTTGTGACATACCTACTCGAATGACTGAAATGCGAGAAACGCTGCTCTAAAGCTTTCTAATCTATCGTGAAGGTCTAGCGAAATGGTATTGTGAAAGAGCTTTGTGAGCAGACGGAGCGCTAACAGGCTGATCATAGAGACCACGTGCAATCCCTTCTCCCCACCCCTGAATCCTCCCAGTGCACCCCCATTTGCACCAGACTGAGTCTTGGCACCTCACTGGGCTCTGATTGATGCAGAGGATGACACCGTAGACACCACGTGACCGTGCTTGGTGTAAGGACAAAACAATACATAAAATGAGATCTATAGAACCCCTCGGTCTGGCTTAGTTTTCTCCTTCATCATATATATCAGATTCTAAGATAAATTCCCAAATTATCTGGAAAAGTGATAAGTTTGCAACAATGACTGATCCAGAGTATGTACAAGTACCCTCTTTTGCATCCACTCAATGGGACTCCTTGCATCCATGAAACAGGACGAAGGTCACATATTCTATTGACATTCAAAGCGATCTGTGTTAAGTGAGAAGCCTTCAGAGCAGCAGCGTAGGACATCCTGACAGGAGGGGAAAAAGAGAAGGAGGCGCTTCTGAAAAGATTGGCCTTGGGGTGATCGGATTGGATTTGTATTTTTTACTTCTAGATTATCTGTCATTTCTCATTTTTCTGTGATGTACCTAGAGTACAAAGTCAAGAAGCAGTAAGAAAACTTTTCAAACACACTTGTACATGAAATATACCAATTCTGTTCCAGGAGGACACTATTTCCGGAGGCCATCAACACACGGCGTGTGTGTGTTGTGAGGTGCTGATTTTGTACATAACGCTAGTCTCAGGAGACAACATAGGAGCAAAGACGGAGGACGGTATGGATAGGAAAGTACCTTGCAAAGTGCAAAGCCCCAAACACATACAAAGTATTTTGAGCTGGAACCAGAGGGCTGAATGAGGGATAGGGGCAAGGCTCCGGGGACTTGCTGCTGGTAATTGGGGAGAGGCTGGGTGTGAGAGGTCTGGAGAATTTGTCACCCCCATATTGGATTTCGCTCCAGCTGGTTTCAAGACCATTCCAAAGAAGTGTTGTGTGGTCTTGATGGCCTTGGATTTTAGGTCAAAAATTTTTGTGAAAATATCATGGAAACAACTTTGGTTTAAGGTTTGGGATGGGTATATTTGCTTTCTCTCTGTGCTGTTTGTTTTTACAGATTACATTTTATTTAATTTTCTGGTTATATGCTTTTTTCTCCTCCCTTAATTTTTATTATGTATTTCTATAGCAGGAGACAGGCTCCTCTAATAGAGTCTTTAACTTCTTCTTTTTTTTTTTTGGAGAGGTTTTTTTTTTTTTTTTTTTTTTTTTTTTTGCTATAGGGCACGTACGCTCGCCAGACAGAGAGAGACAGAGAGACAGAAGGTGAGAAATCACCCCCCGGGGGAGGATGGTCACACCGCAATCCCTTCTCCTCCATTCTCCTTTCAGGGTCTTGGGCACGCACACACACGCACCCGGTGTGAGTTTTAAGCCACCGGGTCCGGGACATGAACCGTGGTCGACTACGTGGGAGTCCAGCGACATAGCCATTACGCTAACTGCTGGTTCCCTCTAACAGAGTCTTGGCACCACGATCCACCCCAGCCTCTGGCCGGCTCAGGGATGCCCCAGGATATGAATCCATGTGGGTCTATTGCGTTACCACCCATCCTACCATCCATATTTTTTAAATACAGAGATTCACTCTGTCACAATCTGCCTCAGTTTCCCAGCTGGGACTATAGATGTGCACCACCATGCCTGGGGTCCCTTAGGGTCACTGTTATGTCACCCAGACCAACTTCGAGTTCGCGACCCTCCTCCCTCAGCCTCACTGAGTCACTGGATTGTAGGCACCCGCCACTGTGCTTGGCTGGGCCGGGACGGACCAGGAACGGACGGGGGCCTCTCACGAGGACCCTGCATAGGGAGCACAAGGTCTTTGCAGCACGCGTCGCTGCAGCTGGGCCTCTGCATGCGCTTTCTCAACAGCACATTTAACTTTCTGGTTGTCAGAGGTTATAAATACTCTGAGCTGGGAAGCTTTCTGACAGGAATTTCATAATTGGGGCCCTTTATTTTCAGTGTTTTTTTTTTTCTTTTTTTTTTTTTTTTTAGGCTTCTAGCAATATGTAGAAATGTGCATTCATTTGCATAAATATGGGAGGACACCCATCAGCTGCTGAGAGTATGTATTTCTGAGAAGGAGGCTGTCACTGCAAGGGGACAAAAGAGGGCCTCTCCGTTTATGTGTGTATTCCCCTTACCTGTATAATGTTGATTTCCTCTATTACCTATGCTCCATATGCTAAAACCTTGTAAACTACAATAGGAAGCAAGTAGACTTGGAAATTTCTACTGAGGCCTTGAATACCTCTGAGTATACACTCAGAGCGATGGGTGCGAGGAATGCAGGAGGGTAGAGGGGAAAGTAGGCCCGGATGAGAATTGTTTTAACATAGAGACTTTAAAAATGTCAGAATATTGGCCAACCACTGTGGTGTGGCAGGACCACCTTCTGTGACGCTGAGGCCACATAGAGGTCCTGCGTTTGCACCCCACGTGCTTCCTGTGCATGCCGGGTGTGCACGGCATGAAGACCCAGTCGGGTACCTGTCTCTTCTCTCTCTCTCATGGAAAAAATAAACTAAGAACAAAACAAAACACCAAAAACTGTCACAACATTTACACTGTGGTTGTATGGCTGAGAATCGGGACACACTTACCTGTGACAGTCTGTCATCCTCAGAAGCGTCCTTACCCCATTGTAAATAGCCGACGTCACTGCGGGCCAGGACCCCATGTAGGATTTCCTGAGACTTGCCTTTCTCGCAGCCGTTGAAGACGTGCGGACTTGCTCTTCCAGTTAATATCAGGTTCAGAACTGCCTAAATGGCCAATTTTAAAGAATATTTACATTTTAGGTAGCAATAAAATAAAGACAATTATTTTTTGAGAGATCTTTGCTACAGGGCGTATACACTCTCTGGAGAGACAGAGAGAGAGTGAAAGTGAGAAATCACCCCCTAGAGGAGATGGCCTTGCTGCAACCCCTTCTCCTCCATTCTCCTTTTGAGATTTTTGGGCATGTACACACACACACACACCCAGGGTGTTTTAAGCTGCTAGGTCTGGGACTTGAACCACAGTCGGCCATGTGGGAGTTCAGTGCCTTAACCACTACACTATGGCCCTAAGTCTTAATTTTTTAAGAGATCATTAAAAATTATTATTTTTACCAAAATGATGAAAAGTACAGAATAGAGGATTACAGAAAAAAAGAAACTGTCCTAAACATTCAGTGAACTGAAAACAACAGTTGATTGATTTTTCCATGAACCTTACCTCCTAACTCCTCCTGTGCCCCACTCTGATCTAATTGCCCTCTGCCCCTCACACTTCTTTCAAATGGTGATTTCCATGTTCATGATTTAAGAAGCCTGAAGTTGAGATGTTTGATAAAGCGTTTTTCTTTCTGTTGTTAGTAATTCCTGGGGGGGTCTTGTCAAGACATTTTCTAATGTTTCTAGAATCTCAGGGATCTTGGGCTCCCTGAGGTAAACTAGGAGGAGCTGTAATGAAAATTGGAAGGTAGATTCTGATAAACTCAGGATAGCATCTTCTTAGTCTTTCAAGGATAATTTAGTCACTCTTTGCTGAAAGAGAGAATATGCTTAACGAGAAAACAAGCCTAATTCAGATTCTGCGGTAGAAAGGCGAAGTCTTCCAACCCACCTGCCTGCACAGGAAACCTCCAGCATTTGGCTGTAGCAGCTGAGTGGTGGTGACATCCAGGTCCTCCTGAAGCCTGTGGAACGCCAGAAGTTCAGCACCCCGTCAGGGACAATTACTACCCTAGAAACCTGCAGCCTCTCCTCCCTCCATCCCTGATCTGAAACCACAGTGACGATCTTGCCTAGTTCCTGTCCCTCAGGTGTGCCTTGTGCGTTCCCATCTCTCACAGGGACAGTATCTAGGACTGGGGCCACAGAGGTGATGAGAGAGGATGTGGATGCAGTGGGGAGAAGACACAGACATCTGATGCATTGAGATCCTTGTTTGTGTGTGTGTGTGCGCACGTGTGCACATGCACTCATGTATGCTGTGAGTAGGTGCTGGACTTAGAGAAGATGTTTGCTCTCTGGGATGATGGATGCTTGGCTGAGTGGGGTCACACAACCACATCAGAGAGAGTTCTGGTCCAAGGAAAGGCTGAAAAGACTGTTCAAATGGGAAATCCCAGAGTGGCTGCTGAGCCCATTTCTCAGCTGCAAAAGGGTAGCCTCCACTGTTCCAGGTCAGGGACCAGCAGCTGGGGTCCCAGCCTTGACAATAGGAGGTCAAGGTAGAAGGGGGCTCCTGCTGTCATCCAGGGGGAAAGGCTAAGAAGTACTGTGCGTGAGCTCTGTGTGCTCTTGAGCAAACCGACTCATGGGAATGGAGGTCGTGGTCTTCTGTGAGCAAGAACTGAAGACCTGTCAAGCGCAGCAAGGGCCTTGGAGGCACCAGATATAAGTCAGGGCAGTGTTCCACTATGTTAGGTGATATCGCTATGGGCATTTAAAAATTTTATGAGTTGGGACCAGTAGTTGGCATAATGGCTATGTCGCTGAACTCCCATGTAGTCGACTGTGGTTCGAGTCCTGGACCCGATGGCTTAAACTCACACCAGGCGCGTGTGTGTGCGTGCCCAAGATCCCAAGAGGAGAATGGAGGAGAAGGGATTGTTGGTGTGGCCATCCCCCCCCTGGGGGATGATGTCTTGCTTTTGTCTTTCTGTCTCTCTCTGTCTTTCTGGTGAGCGCAAGTGCCCTATAGCTAGAAACCTCTCCGAAAAAAAAAAAATTATTAGTCATGTGTTTATTTTAGTAAATATCTTTAGCATAGTAAATGACTTAAAGGATATTAATATTGAGTTGTCAGAAAAGTCATGACATACTTTTTTTCCATGTAAAAATGCATCATGACTTTTCGAACTACCCAATACTTAGGAAGAGGTTGATATGTAAATATTATTGACTTAAAAAGAATTGTTAAGTAAATAATAATATAGACCATAAAGCAGTGGCAGTGGTATGGGAAAGGCAAGTTTCAGGAACATTGCTTCAGGTTGGAAATTCTTCTCTTCTGGGAGCCCTCTATGTCTTTCTCTGATTTGCAAAAGTTTGCATTTCTTTCACAGTCCAGAAGGAAGTCCATTTCCTCTGTGAAACTTTCCCTGACTGCTTCACTTTCTGGTGGAGACCTACCTCCTCTGGATACACAAGACTTTCTTTTCACGTCATTTAGCACACCAGGTGCCACCTGGGGCTTGCCCAGTGTCTTTGTATGAACACCTCAGTCTTTTCCACACTGGAACTCGCAGGAGGCCAAGGTCATAGCCTCTCTTATTTGTACTTCCCACTGTGCCAAAAACATGGCTTTGCATATAGTAGGGACAAAACAGTTATTTGAGGGTGTGTGTGTGTGTGTGTGTATATATATATATATATATATATATATATATATATATATATATATTTTTGCATTATTGTATAGAAAAAATGTCATGACTTTTCTGACAACCCAATATATTTTAGTTTCTTAATTTGCCAGAGGGGGCATGTGTTTGCTAAAGAGAGAGAGAGAGTGAGAGGGAGAAGAAGAAGAGAGCAAGTAGAAAGAGAGAAAGATAAAGTGAGAAAGCACCTCTCCCCCCCATAGGAATGGTCACATGGCAATCCCTTCTCCACTTCTCCCTCCTTTCAGGATTTGATCACACACTCACAGGGGCCCAGTGTGGCTGGCAGGTCTGCAACTTGAACCACACAGTTGGCCGTACGGTATCCAGCTGACTTCACCACCACAGCACAGGCAGGCCCTGAGGATACTTTTTATTGCACATCTAGATAATAACATATATTTATTTATGAGCTTGTTCAAATAAGCTTTTGCGTCATCTGCCAATATTTGCAACAGAAGAAGAAGGAGCCCATGACTGCCCTGCTAGAGCAGATTCAGACTTGACTCGTGTTTGCCCATTCATATTGCCAAACCTACTACAGAAAAGGGTGTGTCAACGGAAGAATGTTGTCTAGAAAAAAAAAAACGCACTCATATTTCCAATGGAGATGAAAATTCTTTCTAACCCAAGGGTCCACCTTTAATGTGATTCCAACCCTAGAGAAAATACCTTACTTTTCAAATGTTCTGGAGAAGATCAGGCTGTAGAGAAACAGGATGACACCATGGCTTCCTTCTCCTTGAAACTGTTTGAAAAAAACAAAAGAAAAGCGTATTTGCCTAAAAGCAATGCAGACACGTATATCCGTAGGTCGTAGGTAGGAATTCAAAGATCTACAGTGTGACAGTTGTGTTGTCCACACTGCTGCTGTTTCTCTGAGTTTCTGGGAGTACAGAATTCTTTCTGCTTCCCTGTGTCTACTCCAATGTACACTCCTTTCATGCTTTGTCTACCAATGGTACCATCATTCTCTTGGTCTTCAACTTATCCTTCTTTCCTGTACTTCCACCGTGTGATTATCTCCCAGTGACATCTCAGATGTCTGTAACTTTCCTAATCCAGACTCCCAGTGCAATGCTTGACGGTGCACCTCCTCATTGCTCCATTAAACTCAAGGCACAGGGCAGAAAGGCTTTACAGAAAGAGCTTTGGAGTTAGAGGTTCTATGTTAAAAACTAGTCCTACTACTTACTAACTCCTACTTGCAAACTCAAGTTTCAGTCTTATCTGCCATCACAGCCTTTTCCCCAGGCTTGTAGTAAGTTAGATGAAAAATGAGGGCACTATACCTACATTGGTTCTTGGAACGTTCTAGGTCTGCAGCAAAATTAGTATCTGTTCCCCTTTAAGGCACGTCTCCCCTATTTTCTGCTTAGGACTTTCTGAAGGTGGGGATAGCCCCATAGTGCAGCCGTTATGCAGAGAGAGCTGGATTCCCACAAAGGTGACTGTGGTTCAAATTCTAGCCCTGTCAGTTTGGAAAACATGCCGGGTGCTTGTGTTGTATGCCCCAAACGCTGACGGATAGAGAAATGGAGGAAAAAGGATTGCAGTGTGGCCATGCCCATTGGGGATGCCTTCTTACCTTCTCTGTTCCTTTCTCTCTGCCTGATAATCATACATGCCCTCTAATAATTAAAAAAAAAAATCAGCTCTCTAGGGGCCACAGGACTCCCATATGGTGACCCACAATTTGAGTCCTGGACCTGGAGGCTTGAAAATTATCCTAGGCACGTGTGCATGCGTGCCCAAAATCCCCGGGGGGAGAATGGAGAATGGATTGTGGCGTGGCCATTCCCCCAGGGGGTGTTTTCTTTTCCTCTCATTGTATCTGTCTCTCTCCAGAGAGTGCACACCTCTAAGACAAAAATCTTTAAAAAACAAGCAAGCGGGACCAGCAAATGGCATAATGGCTATGTCGCTGGACTCCCACGTGGTCGACTGTGATTCAAATCTGCCCATTTCATGATCTTTCATTGAATTACAACTGCAACGTCCCTTCATGTATTCTGAGATTAGGATGTGGACATCATCCAGCCTATCTAGTGAGGTAGCTGCCCTGTCAGCCGATTGAAGACATGCTTAATATAGGCCCTCTGTGGCCAGATATTCAGGGTTTTTTTTTGGGGGGGGGGTGTAAGTAAAAAAAAAATCCATATTTTTCTGGGAAATTTTCTGGTTATTGACCTTCACTGATTCAATTTTTTTTTTTTTTTTTTTTTTTTTTTTTTTTTTTTTTTTTACTTTTCTTTCTTTTTTTTTTTTTTGGAGAGGTTTTTCGCTATAGGACGTGTGCGCTCGCCAGACAGACAGAGACATAGAGACAGAAAGAGAGAAATCACCCCCCAGGGGGGGATGGTCACGCCACAATCCCCTCTCCTCCATTCTCCTCTCGGGCTCTTGGGCACACACACACACGTGCCTGGTGTGAGTTTTAAGCCACCAGGTCCGGGACGCGAACCGTGGTCGACTATGTGGGAGTCCAGCGACATAGCCATTACGCTAACTGCTGGTTCCCCACTGATTCAAATTTTGAAGCACACACAACACAGTGTAGTCTAATGCTATAGATCATATACGGCAGGTGCATTAGTTCTTGCCATAACACATTACCAGCTATTTGAAAGGCTTAAAACAGTAGGACTCCCGATTCAGGGGGCCAGCAGGCGGCATGGTGGTGAAGGTGTTGGATCCCACATGGCTGACTCTGCAGTTTGAGTCCTGGGCACAACAGCTTGAAAAACATGCCCGACATATGTGTGTGTGTGTGTGCCCAAAATCCCAAGAGGAGAATGAAGAAGGGATTGTGGTGTGGCCATCCTCCCCTGGAGCGATTTCTCACTTTTCCTTTCTCTCTGTCTCTCTCCAATGATCATATGTGCCCTATGGTAAAAATCTAAGCAAAACAAAATAGGAATCCATTTTCTTATAATCCTGGAAGTTGGATGTCTGAAATCAATGTGTTTGAGGAGGACCATGCTCTCTGTGAAGACCCTACGGAGGGTCCTTCATTTTCTGAGCTTCTGGTGGCTGCCAGCAATCCTTGATGTCCTTGGCTTGTAGACACATGACTCCAATCTCTGCCTCTGTTAACAAATGAGATTCTCCCTGGGTGTCTGTCCCTTCCAAATTTTCCCTTCTCATGAAGACACCAGTCATTGGCTTAGGGTCCTCTCTAACCCAGAAAGACCTCATCCTACCTTGGTTACATCTGTAAACTCCTTGTTCTCAACTAAGACCACATTCACAGGTACTGGGGGTAAGCATTTTAACATGTCTTTTCTGGGAGACATAATTCAACCCATAGCAATAAATCTATTGCCCACATGTAGCCCCTAGATCTCTAACTAGAGATCCTGGCCCAAATGGCAAGGGACACAGGATGATGATGCATGTAGATAGAGAGCGAGGTTTGGCAGAGGTCTGGATTGCAAGGTACTGTTACTTTTACAGTGTAATACGGTAATGTAATGGGTGCTGATGACAACATACAGCCCCAGCTGGGGAGAGGCTCTCAAGAGGAAGTTCCCCCTCACTCAGGCAGTAGTACCAGTCCTTTCACAGTGTAGCTAAAGTAATGGTCAGCCTGGGTCTGCTTGACATGGTGGCTCTTGTGTTAAGCCCACCTGCACTGTGGGGGTCCCTTCTGCTTAGGGCTTCTATTACTTATTCCAGCTCAACTTGTAGTCTTTGGCTGGGGATGAATGGGATGGGAGTGGGGGGAAGATAGATAGATAGATAAAGAGAGAGAGAGAGAGAATATCCACAACAGAGTCTTCATATCACAATCCACCCTCAGCTTCAGCCAACCCGAATTACAGGCATGCATGCAGGCACCCAGTGTCACCTGATACAAATCTGGGGCCTTCCCAATGGGTCCAGTTGCTTCACCTCCTGCACCACCCTCTGGCCCCAAGGCACTCTTCTTGTGTCACATCTCTCAGTCTTCTTGTTCTCCCTCTCCCTTTCACATGTAAGAACCCTTGTGATAACACTGTCCCCCCTCCCCGGGTAATCCAGGTTACTCTTCCTATTTTCCAGTTGTCTGGTTAGCAACCTTAATTCCCCTTTGCCATGTAACACAGCATATGTATTCCTAGGGTCCAGGGATAGAGTCTGGACATCTGTGGGGACCATTCTTCTGCCTCCCATTCAGGTTACAACAGAACTATGAATTGGCAGGGGAAGTAAGGTTGTTGAAAAGTCATAGTACATTTTTAAAAATTTATTCTTTATAGAGAGATTTTTGCTATGGGCACATGCTCTTGCCAGAAAGAGAGACAGAAAGCAAGAATTCACCCGTAGTAGGGATGGTCACACCGCAATCCCTTCTCCTCCATCCTCCTCTCAGGATTTTGGGCACACGTGCACATGTTCCTGGCATGAGTTTCAAGCCACGGGGTCCAGGAATGGAACCACGGTCGGTCATGTGGGAGTCCAGTGACGTAATATTATACCATCTACTTGTTCCAGCAGAAAAACAGAAATATGCATCACAGCTTTCCCGATGACCTAATTGTTTAACCAAGATGACATAGCTACTGTGTGGCTCGGAACTCAGGCCCACGTTTTCTGCCTGTCTAGCTTTTGAAAGGAATAAAGCAACAAGATTCACTGATCACATCGCTCTCCTCTGTACCATCTACAGAAGTGTGGCCTCATGGTCACCCTGCTAATTGTCATCCACTTTCACATCATAGGTTCCTATTCTTCAGAAAATCAGCTTTCATTTCTTTCTCTGCTTAGGAATCTTGAAAGGACACCTGCCATCCCCCACCGTCACTGTCGGTTAATGTCGTTCCCTCCTGACCCTGGGGTGGGGACAATCACACCATGGACACTGGAAGGTGCTGACAGAAGAGATGAATTGCAACCATCTTCTTCAGGCCAGAAGTTGTGTACTTGAACTCAATCTGAGTGGTCATTTTGAAGCTTAGATGAGGGTCTTACTTTTTTTTTTTTTTTTTTTTTTCTTTAATCATTTTGGTTTTCTACCCATTAAAGGAGGCAAGATTGCTTTAATGGTTTCTCGGCCCTCAAAGACGTACTGGTATCTTCTCTCTAAAGTATTATTCTCTGAATTTGATCAACCAAGGAAAAAGAGTCACTTGTGAGTGGGTCTCTGTGATCTGGCCTCTTTTTAGGTTTTGGGGAGGGAGAGTCAGGCTCCTCTTTCTCTCGTTCCGCCCTTTCTTAGCCCTCAAAATGACCTGGTTTTCTTAACAAGCATCGTTAGAAACAGACTTTGTAAAAGAGAGACAATCTCTGTAAGATCAGTGAAATATGAAGGAATTATCTCAACCCTTAAACACTTACACATTGTAAATGATCATAGATGAATTTCTCAGTGGCTTCTTTCTCTAAAAATTCAAACAGCTGGAGCTATAAATCGGAAATGGAAGATAAAAATGAAAAGGAAGATGAAAGTTACATCTAAGAGATGCCAACTCACTGTTATTATCTCTGGGGAGTTTTCCTTTTTTGTTTCATTTTGAAATCGCGTTGCTAAAAACTGACATTATTTTACGCAAGGCCATCCAAAGCATACTCAGGACAACTGGGCAGCTACCAGGCCCACATTTATACCCTTCAGTTTGAAATCAGTATATCTGGAGCAGTAAAACCATAAACAGATTATTTTAAAGAGGTAGGACGAAGCTATCTTTAAGACAGTGGATATGAAAATACAGTTTACAATGACTTCGGGCACAGGATATGCTTTTTTATTTTTCTTAAATAACAATCCTCACTACATTGACAAGTACTTTTTTAAAAATAATTATTTTAATTAATTAATTAATTTATCATTTGACCACAGAGGGGACAGATGAGAGAAAGAGTGCGAGAAAGTGAGAAAGCAAGCTGCCAGGTCCGGAAGCCCAGTGCCTTTAACCACAATGCCACCTGCTGGTCTCATGGCATGGGATATTCTTGATCACAGTGAATTCTGGACAGAAAGACCATGCCAGGCTCTCCACCTTGGGACTGAGATCACTAACAGCCCTTGGTACCTGCCCCTGGCCCATCAGGCACCTACAGGAACATCAGCGGGGCTCTAGCTCCTTTTCACGGTGGGTTGGGTGCTGACAGAGGCTTCACTGGCCCTCTGTGGCAGGAGGGGAGGCGTGCTCTTACCCGTTCAGTGAATCCGTCTCCGGAATAGTCAGGAGTGGAGGCAACAGAAGCATCCTCAGAGAAAAGGCAGACGGTGGCCTTCTCCGCTGTTCCTGCAGCCCACAGGATGCCCGCGAGCGCAGCGGCCAGGGCTCGTTCCTGCTCCTGCTTGCTCACTCCACGTAAACTACAATGCAGGAGGCTGGTGAGAAACCGCGGCAGTGATGGCTACCTCGCCATGGGCTGGGCCTCCAGTTTGAAATGGGGCCGGCAGTGGTTCCTTTATCAGCCTACAGTGTGAGAACGTCACTGGAGGGCCTTGCCCTTCCTCTGCTGTGACCGCTACTGCAGGATGGGATTTCTCTTCATGACCTCGGCTGTCCCACCCTGCACGCTGTCATCCCCAAGGAGTCCCAACATCGTCCTCTCTGCTGAGCTCAGGCAGGGATCAGTCCATATTCTTTGACCCAATGGAACAGGCCCTTGCAGGCTCAGCCCTGAACAATCTTTGCAGTTCTATCTCCCCGGTTTCCACTTTGCAAACCCTACTCCCAGGTGGACCAGTCTCACGAACACACTTCTCCATTCCCCCTCCTCGCCTGACCTCATGTATTTGTGCCTTTAGGGTCCACACGTCTGTCCTTTCTGCTGTCATGTCCCCACCTCAGAGGACGCCAACTTCAGATCACTTCTCCTAGTCTGTAGCCCGTACTCACACAGCACTTACGGCATCCCTAAATACATCATGCATTTATCTCCCTTAGTTCCCCAAACAACCCTGCATGGTAGATAGTATTATGACTCCCACTTTAGAGATGGGAGAAATAAGAGAAGTGAAATAATTTGCCCCTGGTCATTTATCTTCTGAACGATAGAGCAGTGGCTTGAACTCTGGCCATCTGGCTCCTGAGTCCCTGCTCTGAAGCACGATGCTAGACCAAGTGTTCGCAGAGCCTGCAGATCTTCCCCGGAAATGGGAGCCAACCGTTCCATGGTGACACTTCGCTCTGCTTGCTTTCTAAATATCGCACATGGATAATTGAGGTCTTTACAAAGAAACACATGATAGGAGTTTATTAACGAACTCAACAGTGATTTAGATAACCCATCTGCAATAGCTTTTGCAAGGCAGAAATGCATAGCGAGGAGGCGAATACTACAACCCCTCGTCAGAGCTAGAATACGAATCAGGCAACGTGCTGTGGGAGTGCAGAGGAGGGAGAAAGAACTTGTGCCTGGGAGGGCCCAGGAGGGCTTTATGGGCAGGTCTATGGGGGCAGTTACTCATTCACATTTATTTTGTGTTTGCCACAGGCCAGGAACTGTGCTAAATGCTTTTTCCATTTATGACAAGTGTTGCGTGTGTTCCATTTGGAATACCTGGAATTCTTCACTCAGGTGATGGCCATGCCCCCCAGTTGCTCCTGGCATAGCAGCTAGTGGCTCCTGCTTTTCCACTCTATCTGAAGGATTGGAACCACCATGGCCGAGGAGTATGCCCTCCTCCACTGGCCCATAGCCAATGACTGACAGCGGTGGGAGGCCCAAGCCCTGTTCCCTGCCTGAAGAAGGGACAGGCCGTGCAGTACAGTGTACCTCTGGCCTCAGGTGGACGTTACTAGAAACCACATTCTTCTTTAGTTGTCTCTCCACCCCTACACACTTCTCTCACTCACTCACAGTTGTCTCTTGGGGCAAGCCCTTAATAAATCACTTGCCTAAAGGATCCCTATCATGGGCTCTGCTTCTGGGGAACCTGGAAATTCATGACCATGGAACATATTACACATTTAGTTCCTGCTTTGGGTGATAACTTATCCTGCTAAGGGTAGATATATGCCTTTTACTTATTTACATTTTCTCTCCTAACTAGGGTAGGGCTTTGCATGTGATGAGGGTTTTTTAGCTTCTTAGAATAAAGTATACTGGATTGAATAAGAGCTGGTTTTAAAAAGCAGGCAATTACCAATCACTGTGCCTTGCTGGCCTGGTGAAATAGGATTGCCCCTTCATTTATAGGCTGTTTATCACCCCTTTTATTCCTCTCTGAAGTGGTTAGGTTAGGGCTTCCCATAAAATATAGGCAATTGGACCACCTGAGACCTGGTGCCTAATTTTACCTGGCAGCATGGTCTGCAGTGGAACATAAAACCTGTAGAGAGACCAGCAGTTAGTGTAATGGCTATGTCACTGGACTCCCATATAGTAGACCACAGTTCGAGTCCCAGACCCAGAGGCTTAAACTCACGCCGCGCGTGTGCATGCGTGCCCAAGATCCCAAGAGGAGAATGGAGAAGGGATTTTGGCGTGGCCATCCCTCCTGGGGATGATTTCTCGCTTTCTGTCTCTCTGTCTCTCTCTGTCTGTCTGGCGAGTGCACGTGCCCTATAGCAAAAACCTCTCAAAAAAAAAAAAAAAAAAAAAGAAAGAAAGAAAAAAAAAACCCTGTAGACATTGTTCTTGCACCTGAACATTGAGAGTGACTGCAGCGGAGCCCTCCTGAGCCCCAGTGTCCGGCCTCTCATTCTTAGGGGCAGATTTTCTCCCTGAGGCGAACTGGATTTTTCTGGGTGTGATCATTTAGCAGACAAGCCATCCGGTGAAGTGAAGCTCTTCCCAGTGTCTCTCACAATCCTCTCACCTGCCAAAGTTACGGTCTCTCCCCTTCGTGGTGAACAGCAAGTATTGGATGACAGATCCTTGCACAGCCATCTGAATGCTTCGGGCCCCTCCCTGAAACAGGAAGGATGAGCAATGACACATGAGGACTGGGAGCCAGATCCACAGCTATGGCAGGAGTTCGAGCCAACCTCACGTGAGAACTCTCGGAGATGGACATGGACATACGGATCTCTGCAGCCTTTTCCCTCCTGGCATGACACGTCTCCTGGGGCTTAGCAAAGGGACTCTGTACTATATGTGTGACTCGCCCCTGCCTCCTGTGGGGCGTGGCTGGGCGCCATGGCCAGGCTAGAATCCGTGATGCTTAGTGGCTTTGTGGAGCCCCAGGGAGTGGCACCTGCGGCTGTACGTCCTCCTCCATCCTCCCATCACTGAGCCCCCTGCTTCATGTTAGACTCAGATTTGTAGGAGCTAAAAAATTAGTTAACTGATTTAGGTCTGACTGGTGATTGATGATATGAATAACTGGCACTTCCAGTAAGTCAGAAAGTTCTTAGATTTCCTTGTCTTCTAAATCCTAGAGAATGCTTAGAAGTTGGAGAGAAGAAACAAGAAAGCAAGAATAGGTAAATAGAAGGGAGTGTGGGACTCGGTTACAATCTAGACAGTATGAAATGATTTTAAACAGCTTGCTATCATTTGCAATGAAATTTGAAAGCTGAAAGTGTTTCTACATATGGTTATGATGAAAACGTGCATTCAAGTGGCTGGAGAGGAACATGAGTGAGGAACTCAGGGGTGGGGATGTTAACGTGATGTACTGGCTGTTACCTTTCCCATGTCCAAAGCAAAAGCCAGGTCAGAGGAAGGATCATGGAACCTGAAATAGGCCTTTCTCCAGTCAGAGCTGAAGACCTGGGCGGTATTTCCAAAGAGGCTCTGCCGCAGCTTCTGAAAAGAAGGGGAGTATTAATGACTCAGCCAAAGAGAATTCTTCCTAGACCCGGTCTAGGGAACCTCGTCTCCTACGTGCAGACTTCCATATTACTCTAGTCTTTGATTTCATTGCTTAAAGTCCTGGGCCAAAGATTTTCACCAGGTTCACTTAGGATAGTTTATCCTGAAGGCTCCGTGTGTCCACCCCGCCCCTTGTCCCCATTCAGCTTCTCTCCCTGTGTCTCGGCTTCCATCAGCAGCCGTCTACCACCGTCCGCCATGGGCCGCTGTCCTGTTGCTATGCTTCCTGCCCCTACCCCCTATGACTCTGTCACCTGTGCCTCTCCCATCTTCGGATTTTTCTCTCTTGCTTCAGAAAAAGAGGGACAAACGGGACCCCAAGTGTAATAGCGATTTAAATGATATTAAACAGCATTCATGTCCCAGGATCTCTGAAGTTTTTCTGGGTGCTCTGTAGCACACGAAGATTTAAGAGGATCTTTCAGAGTTTCCCAGAAAAATGGAAACATGTCTTTATAAACGACACATATAAAATGCAAAAGGGAACTCATTCAGAATCAAAGATTTACAAGTCATTTAGCATGGGCTAGGAAGTGTAGGAGTCTCGGTGTGGGATATAGACATGGAGAAAGCCCAGTAGCCCACAGCCGTGCACAGACAACAGAACGTGTGACGTTCTGTAAAACAGTACCAAGTGCTACAACAAAAACACAGAGGGACGGAGAAGACTTCCAAGCGAAGTACTCAATTAGGCTGGTGAATGAGATCTAGTATTTGCTGAACATTTTCTCTGTACCAGGCACTCGGCTAAGTATATTTATGACACTCATTTCATTCTCTGAAGTAGGTACAGTTTTATTACCCTCCTTTTAACCAGATAAGGGAATCAAAGCACAGAGAGGTTAAGGTACCTACCTTAGGTTCCCGAGCTAGGAGAAACAGGGCTATGGAGATTAACACCAGTTCTCCTAACTGTTCAGTCTTGCAGGCACCATATATATATTTTTTTTGATTAGCTATTTTTGATCATCAAATCAAGGATGTTACTACATACATCATTTTCAATAGGGAAGTTTTACATTCTTGGGTCTGCGCAAAGTTTCTTAAGGGTGCCATCTTTATGATTTCTCTACTTATGGTGTACCAATCATTATTTATGATTTTTTTTGTCAGTTTGGACTGTATTTATTTATTTGTTTGTTTGTTTGTTTTAGTTTGCTATGGGGTTCATGAACTCACTGGAGACAGAGAGAGAGAGAGAGAGAGAAAGTGAGAAACCCCAGATGGGGGCTGGCGATACACAATCACCTCTCCTCCATTCTCTTTTTGGAATCTTGGGCATGTACACATATGTATCCCAGGTGTTCTTCAAGTCATTGAATCCAGGACTTGAACTGCTCAGTCGACCATGTGGGATTCAGTGGCCCCAACCTCCATGCTATCTGCTGGCCCTGTTTTTGATTTTTCAAAGACAGGGTCTTGCTGTGTTTCAATCCTGCAGCCTCAGCCCTTGAATAGCTAGGACTCCTGGTGCATGGTAATCAGAGCCAGGTCTCCCGTGTGGCTTCAGCCCACTGTGTGGCAGTAGGAAGCAGTGCGTACTCTGGAGTCCGAGGCTGGGAAGGCCACCGTGTTGTAACTTAGATATATCTATTTTAAAAGGACACTCTATATTGCTTCATTTAAATGGAAGTCAAAATCACTTGCTATACTTGATTGAAAAAAATAAGGAAAATAAAATAATGCCGTGAATTACAGCTAGAAATGGTCGCCTATGAAAGCTCTGACCAAGCCCTGCACTCTTGGTAATTAACATAGGAGGTGAGAAGCATTAAAGAGGTACGACGGTCACTGCCCTGGCCGTACTTCTCCTGGTCTGCCGAGTAGAGAAGGGGATACTTTTCTCTCCAGGTAACTCGATGATACATAATGTGTTACTTAAGGCCACATCCCCAGAAGTACCCTGTGTTCCAGCCGAGCTCACACCCCACACTGGGACAGACTTCACACCAGCCTGTCGCCTTGATGGTGCGGAGGCCAGGCGGAAATCCGTCAGATACATTAGTACCAACAGTGCCCTGGGGTGGGGAGCAAGCAGTTCAGTGTGACCGGAACTCTGTGTGTGTGTGTGTGTGTGTGTGTGTGTGTGTGTGTATGTGTGTGTGTGTGTGTGTGTGTGTGTGTGTGTGTATGTGTGTGTGTGTCTGGGGGGGTGTCAAGCAGTAGAAAGGAAAATGAAAGAGGAGACTAGAAAGCAACTTGAGCCTGGTCTGGAGGGGCTTTGAATATTATTTCCAGATATGATATTGGAACCAGTGGAAGAGTGTAGACAATGGAGCATGGAACCCAATTAGTCCAGAACTATAGTCTCTCTTCCCAGCTGTGCAGAGAGCAGGCCCTGAGGGTTTCTAAAAAGGAACGCTGTAGGGGAAGCATGACATTGGAGAGCCAGGGTCTGGTTTTGTGGCTAGAGTTTATTTTCTGGCCATTTCTGATTTCACCATGGAAAGAAAAGGTTACCTCTCTAGAGAAATGGAGGCAGGGGAACTTCGTGTGAACAAGGGCGCGGTGATGTGCGTCGAGGCAAACTATCTGTCCTGGTCTCAGGGCAAGAGCACCAAGGAGAGGCAGCAAATCTGGACAGAGGCAGCTCGTGGAAGGCGCAGGCGCAGTGTGTACTATGACCAAAGAGGGCCGTCAGCCCAGAACTCCAGGGAGGCGCTGTAAGCCCACAGCGTTTCCGTGACATCATAGTGGCACAGCGCAGAAGGCTGACCACCCAAGGCCTGAGGAGCCCCAGCTTTGTTCCTCATGGTGCCATGAACTGGGACAAATGCTGGGCCTTCCTGAGAAGTTATTTGCTTATCCAGGAAGAAGTTCACCCCATGGCTAAGCGCTGAGAGAGAAATATGGAAAAGGACGTTGGGAATCCTTTGAGTCAATGCAGTGTTATGATCTCCGTGAAAATGCAGCTTGTCTATGTAGGAACATTTTGTACTGTGTGGGAAAAAGTCCCCACGTAGACAGGGAAAGACCAGGAATAGGGGAGGAAAGGCCGTAAATAACGGTGAAACATTAAGATTGTTGAGACGAAGGAGGCTTAGAATTCAAACTTGGTAACTGACTTTTCCCAGTATTTTGGGGGTATTCATAGATAAGCAAGGCATATAATTTGAAAGATGAGTCAGATGACTGTAAGTGGGATGTTTATAAACTTTTCAGGTAATTTGAGACTCTAAATTATGCTATGTTGAATTAATAAGTATTTGTAAGATGGTTGTCATCTTTAAGCTAAAGTGTTTTGATTAGCATAAAGTGTAAAGTTTTCCACTTTCGGCTTCTTAATTTTTAATTTTTTTGAAGAGACATTTGCTTTAGTTTTGCTATAGGGCACGTGTACTCGCTAGAGAGACAGAGAGATAGAGAGACAGAGACAGAAAGTGAGAAATCATGTCCCCCCCCCAGGGGGTGGCCACACTGCAATCCCTTCTCTCCGTTCTCCTCTCGGGGTTTTGGGCATGCACACACATGCACCCAGTGAGAGTTCTAAGTTGCTGGGTCCGAGACTCGAACCACGGTTGACTACGAGGGAGTTCAGTGATGTAACCATTACATCATCTGCTGGTCTCAGCTTTTAAATCTTATACAGTCAGAAAATATTGGGTCAGTTAATAAGATGATTTTGTTCTACATTAAAAAAAATCGTTTTAGGGAACCAGCAGTTAGTGTAATGGTTATGTCGCTGGACTCCCACGTAGTCGACCGCGGTTCACGTCTCGGACCCGGTGGCTTACAACTCACGCCAGGCGCGTGTGCGTGCGTGCCCAAGATCCCGAGAGGAGAATGGAGGAGAAGGGATTGCGGCGTGACCATCCCCCCTGGGGGGTGATTTCTCGCTTTCTGTCTCTATGTCTCTGTCTGTCTGTCTGGTGAGCGCACGCGCCCTATAGCGAAAAACCTCTCCAAAAAAAAAAAAAATGGTTTTAAAAATATAAGCCTGTGGTATATAACAAGTCAAATTGCTTATACAAATTAAGGTTATGTAAAAACAAAATTCTGCAAACCAAACCAAGCGCCTATTTCTGTTGCCATCTCTAGCTTAGAGAGCTTTAATCTCCACTTGCACCTCTGGGGAGGCCTAGGAACAGGGGTGTTGCAGTTCTTCAGGCCCACCAGCCAGGGTGACAGAGATGACTCTCTACCTAGCTGACAGTTTCTTTTATACCAGGTGGGACTTGTAATAAGATCAACCTGATGAATTGTAATGAGATGCATCTGTTGTACTGCCCAGTTGAAATGAATTCTTCTCTTTTCTGCACTATATTCTACTGGACTGTGATCATGAAGACGATGGTGATCATTTGCACACATACAGGCACGCTCACAATTTCACACTCACGTTCACAGATGGCGATCCTGGAGTTCTCTTCCAATCAGGTTTAATTTTCTTACCCTGACTTCCTTATACCTTGTCTCTAGGCTTCAAGTTCAAGTTCCCTGTGGCCACCTGCCCCTGTCCAGCCTTTTCCCTCCCTTCTCTGCCAACTTGAGGTAGAATAATCCTCTTTAAAGCTTCTTCCTTAAATCCCTTCTTGCCTTATAAATTCCCAAGCCATCTCAGAGTCAGAGATTTTAGAGTGAGTGAGCCCTAGGAAGATAATTATGTCCCAGGCCATCTGATGGCAAGGCAGACCCTTAACTGTGGCATTTGCTATCAGTTTCTCAGCCCCTGATGTCGTGCCTGCTACGTCTGCAGAAGGTCTACAATAAGTATTGGCTGAGTTGCAAAAAACCAATCTAATTCTGCCCTTTTCTTTTATAGTTCAAGGACTTGAGCCCCAGAGCAGTTAAGTGGCATGCCCAAGGTCACATGCAGGTAAATGGCAGTACTGGGACCCAAATACAAGCCTTTTAGCTAGGACCAGCCAGAGACCCAGCAGCAAATGCAGGACATTCTCCAGTAGGGATAATGAAGTTGAGGAACGTGGAACACAGGGACTGTTTACAAAGATGCAGGCTGGATGTGGGGACAACGCAATGGCTGATACAGTGTCCCAGGGCTAGCAGCTTTGGGGTGGGGGGACTCAAGGGGCCCCAAAGTCAGAGGAGCCAGGGGAAAGAAAGTGACCCAGACCAGGAAGGAGGGTCTTCAATAGCCATAGCAACCAGACTTCCCTCCCTCCCTCCTTCCAGTCTCCTTTCAGGGCTCCCCATTGCTCAAACTCAATAGGAAACCGGAGGTGGGGGGGGTCTTGCTGGGGGAGTCCCCATAGGTCAGCCTCTAGGGCAGAGAGCATCTGAAGTGATGGGAAGGTACCCTCAACTAGAGATGCCATAGGGGATTGTCTGGAGGCGATGACTAAATTAACAAGCACTTCTTGAGGCCCAATGATCAGTTAGACCTTCTATGGGGGCAACAGGGCTGTGCCTCCCGAGCCCAGAAAGTACCCTCTGCCTGTTATCCCTTCATCAGCCTCCATTCCATGGGTCTCCCTGGAATATCTGGTCACCTGGTTTTACATTTTGACTGCAACACCAGCTACAAAGGGGTTTGTTCATTGGCTGCTGAAAAGAGAGGCCACGAGAATGCGCTCCCAGCTGGGTCCAGGAAAAAGCCCTGGAAGTGGAGGAGGATGGGGAATCCCCACCTGAAGGGCCGGTGGGCCTTGGTGGGGCTGGTCAGAGCCAGGAGGCAGTGGTCACCTTCTCCACAATCTTGGCTGGGCCAGCAGCCTGAGCTGGAATTCATCCCACCACACATGTTATAAGGTGACAGGTTGTGGAAAGGAAGAAGCTGCAGTATTAAAAGAGGGCAAGAAAGGGACCAGCAGTTAGCACAATGGCTATGTTGCTGGACTCCCATGTAGTCGACCGTGGTTTGAGTCCCGGACCCGGTGGCTTGAACTCACCCCGGGTGTGTGTGCATGCGTGCCCAGGATCCCGAGAGAATGGAGGAGAAGGGACTGTGGCGTAGCCATCCCCCCTGGGGGGGTGATTTCTTACTTTATGTCTCTCTGTCTCTCTCTGTCTGTCTGGCGAGCGCACGCACCCTATAGCTAAAAACCACTCCAAAAAAAATAATAATAATAAAAAATAAAGAGGGCAAGAAAGGAGGGGAAACACGAGAGGTGACAACCAACCAAGGTGGAAGGTACATAGGGCCCGTCACCTGTCAGTCAACCCCCCCACTCTCCGAGCAGATTCCCAGCAAAGAGACACTGAGTGCCAGCGTCAGGAAATGCCAGGCCTCCCTCCTCCAGAGAAGAGAAAAGAGAACAGCTGAATGACAACAAAAGGCATTCTCAAGTGAGTATTAGGATTCAATAGCTCTGATAATTTGCCAGGCAGCCGCACTGCTGAAACGTCGATTAGCATTGGTCAAGCTTCCAAACTGCTCCCTGGAATGAACGTATGCAGAATCCCAAGGCTCATCTTCCTGAAATCCCAGGGTGTGTTTAATTAATGCTACTGCTATTTAAAGGACACACTATCATCTGGCCCACATAATGGGAATAGATCCAAATTTGGTTTTTAAAAGAAAAATCAATTATCTCTACTTCTGGGACTTCCTTAACACTCCATCAACTCCATTTCAGACTATAGTGGTTTGAATCTTTTGTCTCCCAGCCTTTCCAAAGGGAGAGAATTACCTTGGAAAAGTCGTTGGGGAGATAAGAAATTGCATCACGTTTGTGTTTACAGATAAGAGGGTGCATTGAGACCCAGACGCTCCTGCCTCCCTAGTATAGAGAGATTAGAAGACTTTGCAAACATCTGTGAATACTTTTCCTATTTTTAAAATGTGTGTGTGTGTGTGTGTGTGTGTGTGTGTGTGTTTAAAAGGTACATAGCACATTCTCATGGTTCAAATCCGGAGAGTACAAGATTGCATGCCGTGAAAAATCGTCCTGCCATCCTTGTGTCCCCCAGACCCTCTCTTGTGGCTTATAAAGCCTTCTGGAGCTTCTTGACTTAGGGCAAATACCAGTACAGAATCACAGTTTTCTCTCTTTTTCACATAAAAGGGAGCCTATTTTTCAAATGTATATATTTTGAAGTGACATTCTCCATAAAAATTTGTTACAGAGGCCAACGGTACATCTTTACCAAGGATTTTAAAAAATTAAACGCACGATCTTGTCATGCAAAAGGCAGATAGTTGTTCTAATTTGGGGCAGCATAGCCACAAAGGTCCTACCAGGATGTCATACTACCTGTCTTCGTTGTTGGAAAGGAGGACAATTAACTAGGTACATGAAATTCAAGTTAAGCCTCCATCTTGGGGCTTCGAAGCCAATGAGCAAAGCTCAGTGTCCTGGGAGACCCTTGCGGGCTTGCCTATCTTCTGACAACAGCAGGCATTTGAGCAAAAGACGGGAGGGAGGACAGTTAATTGAGGCAGGTGGATTTTGGCAACTAGAAGCAAGTGAGGCTTTGGAATACATCCGCACTTGCAGATGGGACGGTGGAGGAAGTTGCTCTGCAAAGCCTGTGAGGATGTGCCTGATAAAAAGGAATTTGAGGTTGGGACCAGCATTTGGAGTAATGGCTATGTCGCTGGGCTCCCATGTAGTTGACTGTGGTTCGAGTCCCAGACCCGGTGGCTTAAACTCACACCAGGCACGTGTATATGTGTGCCCAAGATCCTGAGAGGAGACTGGAAGAGAAGGGATTATGGCGTGGCCATCCTCCCGGGGGGTGATTTCTCACTTTCTGTCTCTCTGTCTTCCTGACAAGTGCATACACCTTATAGCGAAAACCTCCACCCCCTCCCCCCCAAAAAAAAAAAAAAAGGAATCTGAGGGAGGGGTGGTGGTGGTATAATTCCTATATCTGATGATGACTTGTCTGGGAAGTTGAAGGACAGATTATATTAATAGCTGGAAATACTGTAGTCAGGGTCACCCAGCCTTTGAGGTGGTGACAAAGCAGATGGAGGCCCAGCCACTGTGGTGCAGTGATAATGCCGGTGCCCGGCAAGGCTGGGAGCCATATGGCCTACTGCAGGTTTGGCTATCCTGGTAGACCTGAAAACACGCTGGGCACACGCAGGCATCCACGATGCAGAGGAGTGGAGGGCTTGGGGAAGGGCATCACGACGTGAAAAGACCCTGTGGAGGGTGCCCCACCCCTCAAGTTTGCATGCATATGTATATACTCTCTGTCATGGAAAAAAAGAAAATGGAGATTCTGTGTGAAGACTCTGTATGTTTCCCCGGAAGGGGCTTCAGTGTGCCCTCATCCCTCTTGTCTGGGATCTTGGGTGTAGAACATAAACTGTGCAACTTTATGTGCATGCTGGGTCTGACCAAAAGGCACATGTTGTGGGTCTTTGCCCAGATGACGAGGCTGCTCCTGGGTAGTTCCTGCAGACATGCCCAGGTGTATGGCAGCACGTCCGCAGGAAAACTGTCTCTTCCAATTGCGCTTAAGGCCCCAGTGACAAGGCTGTATCCGAAGTTCTAGAATGCAGTGTGGGAGGCTGGAGGAATGGGGTGACTGTGAGGAAATTGTCTTGAGACGCCTCAAGTTTCACTCTGATTTAAAGGGTCATTGTTGGAGGGATCTCTCATCGTAGCTGGTACTTACTGTCTTGGCTTGACTCTTCCCTCTCCGTTACCCAATTTCCAATCAGGTCTTTTGACCAGGACAGTGACCCTTTGGACATTTGGCCTATTTGAGTCAACAAGATGTCCCTAGTTTTTCTTCCTGTCTGGGCCTCTGTCTCAACCCCTTGCCCCTACCCTGGTCAAGTCCAGGGTTGAACAAAAGATCCCTGGGGCAGGGAGCTTCCAGATCTACTTGGATCCTCCAATGTTGGGTTCTTTTCAGATCTGCAGATTGGCTGCAGCCCCAGAAAACTTTTCCTCTCAGAGATCAGCTCCTTGCCCGAAGATGGGGCCTGGCCGGTGCCCCGCCTCCTTCCCGCCTTTGTTAAATTTCCGCCTTTGTAGCACTCCACAGTCTGCCTCATTGGGAGTCTTTCCTAGCCTACCTGCTGCTGAACTATCTGAATGTTACTCACTCCTTCAACTTTAACTGTCAAATAGAGGGGGTCAGTGAAGACGGACTCTCCGAATTTGGGAGGAAAAGACTATACCATCACCAATGTCCTTGAAAAATACCATAAATAAGTCATTTTAATTATATTCTCCTTTTACCAATAACAACCGTCTGAAGTCTTATCTTCAATAATACTCTCACATGACAGCAGATAAGATTCCCTAGCCTTGTTGTTTTGGGAAGATTATGTTTCGTTTCATGTTTAATTGACAAGCTATACTTACCCTGGCCATCGTTAGGGAGATAGGCAAGCCGCCCAATTTTGAAGAGATGATAGAGGGTTTGGGAATAGAACAAAGGCTACTCGATGGCAAATGTCCTTGTCCTTTGGGCTGAGGTATTCCTGTTCCATCTTCAGTTTCATCAGCAGATATATGGTTGCCTTCATAATTCTGTATCAAATGCCATCCCCCCCAAAACAAAGCATATCTGGTGATGACCTTGTTTTACATTTTTCTTCCTCTCTGAAATACTAGTGATCAGAAAATGTTGTCTTGCTCTTAAAGATGTCTAAAAATTGTGATAAATAGCAATAAAAGAGGTGGAAAAATCCCAGTGTCTTTGTCAAAGGGGTTTCTCCTAAGTTTTATGTGACTCAGAGAGGTTAAATGTAACTATGGAAACATAATTAATGCTATCAAGACCTTGACTTCAAATTATGTTTAGAGAATAATGTAAATGTCACTGCGTCTTGTTTTGAGAAGACAACATTTTATAAACACGAAATGAATCTTTTCAGTCTATAGAAGCTATTTCTGACTATGTTATTAACTGACAATAAATGAAACCAGGTTATCTCTTTTTAATTCCCTCAATTCCCAGTCCCCAATAAGTGAGTATAATCATTTTCTTCTTTAACAAATTCACCACTTGGGACCAGCAGTTGGCGTAATGGCTATGTGGCTGGACTCCCATGTGGTTGACTGTGGTTTGAGTCCCAGACCCGGTGGCTTAAACTCACGCCAGGTATGTGTACATGTGTGCCCAAGATCCCGAGAGAAGAATGAAGGAGAAGGGATAGTGGCATGGCCATCCCCCCTGGAGGATGATCTCTTGCTTTCTGTCTTTCTTTCTCTGTGTTTCTTGCAAGCGCACATGCCCTATAGCAAAAACCTCTCCAAAAGAAAAAAAAAAAAAATTCAACCCTTTGGGCTGGCAAGTGGCGTGGTGGTTAAGGGTGCTTGACTCTCACATGGCCGACTGCAGTTTGAGTCCCGGACCTGGAGGCTTGCTTTCTCCCTTTCCCTTTCTTCTCTAACTCTCTCGCTCTGTCCCTCTCTAGTCAAATTTTTAAAATAAATAAGTAAATAAATATAAAGAAAGTCATTCTTTAAAAAGTTCACCCCTTATTTTTACAATTTTTATTTTTACTTTTCTTGATGCATTCTCCTGACATTTCCATGTAAGTCAACATCAATTCTTCTTCACATTTACTTAACTTCTCTACTGATGTCATGAGACAGATCTGCCCTATTAGTAGCTAAAACATGAGGGAAACTGCCTCCTTAGTTTTCTGTATTCCTAGAAGCAAAGATGTTTTCTTATCTCATAAACACAGCAACCAAGTCACAGACTACCGATGGGATAAGATGCATTTTGTAAATCAAATGGAAAACCTTTCCATTTGTGCCAATGAGTTTCCTTGAGTAAAGCATAACTTGACATTTATTTATAGTTTTCCTTTCAAAGGTTGTTTTATCTCCTGAATGTTCTATCCCCCTAAATGGTCGCTATCTCCAGTTAATACTTCCAGGACTAAAATAGAATCATTATCTCGCTGATTCTAATTTAGACTATAGTTAAGAGAGTTTCAACACAAATAAGGCTTTTGATCACAGGATACTTGTAGCAAGAGGCTGTCGTGTTACTGTTAAAATATAACAATTCAAATTGTTTAATCGTATATACCAGTGTTAGGAAAATCACCCTAATATTTTGTGTTGTGTTTGCTCAGTGATTGAAGTAAGGTCTGAAATGTAAAATCTATCACCTCCTAACCTTTTCAGGTTACATGAGATTCAAATATCTTTCATCTTAGATTGTACAACAGATTTGAAAATACCTTTTTAATATCTGAATCCAGTTACCTTTCATTTATTTGAAGATGGTTAAGGAAAACAATTTCTCAGAAGCTAGATAAAGATAACTATGTTCAAAACTGCCTTTCTTCGGGGACACTGAAGCACTTGGCTGTCAGAATCTAGTGTAATTTTACAAGTGTAGAAAGAAACTCAAGATTCTAATATTACTTTTTTCTAAAATAATAACCATATGGTGTTCTTAATGATGAAAAGTAGCTTTTAAAAGTAGGAAGAGAAATTCATGGAAAAAAAAAGCCCAAGAAAAAAAACCTTCCACCAGCTTTCTAGTTTTATGTGTTCACGCGTTAAATGCCAATGCCGGAGTGACATTATGTGCATTGAATAAATGCAGATTATGCTGTTAATGTGATTGTTTGAAGAAGCAACCAGAGGAAAACACATTGGCTTTAAGAAAAGTAATTACCTGGGGAGTTGTATTACTGGTTCCCAACCTATAAATATAAAAGAAAACATCAAGTGAATTACTCACTCCATTCAAACCTCACATCAGCAAACCTCCCCAAATTCCAACCTTGCTAGAAAGGTGTCTTCCTACAAATACTTGCACCTGAAGCCTTTTAAATGTAAATCTACAATGGAAACTTCTCATGTAGCAAGCATAAAAGTTGATTACTCAAACACCTACATCCCACAGTTTCTAGCAAAATGAGAAAATGAGATCTTACCCTGGGTAACTAAAGATTCCTCTCCATTTCTCAAGAAATAAAATTTTTTTTGTTATCTCTTCTAAATCCAGCACTTGGGAGCTGTGCTCCTGGTCTAAGACCTCCATATCCTTTTGGATAATGTGATGAATTGGATGAAGGCAGTTGTGAAGATGAGTGAGAGAGAGGTCTGGCTGTGGAGAAGCGAAATGTCGCACAGACAGCCAGACGAAGGAGGCCACCCCTACTTCTGACCAGTCAGGAGGTCATACCACACGGTCAAGCTGCCCAGGGCTCCCTGTAAGCCCCTGCTATCAGATCATGATTAAATTTTTATTAGAGACTACTTTGTGTATTTTCATTCACTGTAGAGGCACCATGAATGTTTAGTCCAAGACACAGATTTATAAACAAAGAGATCACAATTACTTATCTGTATCAAAGCAACAGAGAATTTAATTGATGAGAGATACCAGGCTGGTGAAATGCGATAGTTCTTTATGCTCTGATACCTCCCTGGGAGTGTTTATGGAACAGAAATAAGTAACCAAAGTGGGTAAAAGCTATCCTGCAGACTTCAAAAAACAATATTGACCATCAACTGTTGGATAATATAGTGTAATTTGAATGAAGACACTGGTCAATGAATATCCGGTGTAGAGGTTAGTACATAAAAATCTTGCACAGGTAAAGCGTAAAGAAGAACTAGTCTAATTTGTTTCAGGGAGAAATCTGAAAGCTATCTCTTTCTTTTTTTCTTTTTCTTTTTTTGGAGAGGTTTTTTTGCTATAGGGTGCATGCACTTGCCAGAAAGAGAGAGACAGAGAGACAGAAAGTGAGAAATCACCCCCCAGGGGAGATGGCCACACCGCAATCCCTTCTCCTCCATTCTCCTCTCGGGATCCTGGACACGCACGCACATGCAACCGGTGTGAGTTGAAGCCACCTGGTCCAGGACCCGAACCGCGGTTTACTACATGGGAGTCTAGCGACATAGCCATTACGCTAAGTGCTGGTCCCAAAGCTTATCTCTTTCTACTTGAAGAATGAATTGTAGCTGCAATAGCTAGCATAATAAAGAATATTGATGGTTTTGATAGCTAATTTTATGTGTCAGTTTGGCTAGGCTAACTGCATGCTACCTAGCTAAACACCAGTCTAGATATTCCTATGAAGGCTTTTTTTAAAGAGGTGATTAGCATTTAAACCAGTAAACTTTTTTTTTGTTTTAAGAGATATTTTGCTATAGGGCCTGTGCCCTAGCTGGAGAGACAAAAAGACACAAAATGAGAAATCACTCCTTTGGCGAGCAGTCATGCCACAGTCCCTTCTCCTCATTCTCCTCTCAGAATTTTCGGGCATGCACGCACATGAGCCTAGTGTGAATTTCAAACTGCTGGATCCAGGACTTGAGCTGTGGATGGCCACATAGGTGCTGGAGTGCCTTAATCACTATGCCACCTGCTGGCCCCAAAATGAATAGACTTGTAATAGAACCAATTACCTGCCATTAATGTAGGAGATCCTCATCTAATCTATTCAAGGCCTCCCAAGAAAAGATTGAGGCCTCCTGAGGAAGAGTAATTCTCCCTCCAGACAGCCCCTGGGCTCAAGACTGCAACATCTACTCCTCCCTGGGTCTCTAGTCTGCTGATCTGTCTTGTAGATTTCAGACTCACCAGCCCCTGCAAAAGCATGAGCTAATTCATGTACATACAGGTATGCATATGTATGTCTCCTATGGGTTCTGTTTCTCTAGACAACTCTGACACATTTAATGGTGTTTATCAAAATTGATACTGGTTAACAATAGAATTTTTTCATTTTTCTCTTCTGACTCAGTTAAATATCAGAATTAAACCTCTCCAGCAGTTGTTTTCTCTACAAATATTACTGGTCATGAATTACATAAAATTCTGGTAATGCTAAGAGATCAGGGCAAAGAGGCTATTTGGATGTCTTGTGATTAGAGTGGTCATGAGGGGACTGGGGACTGGTTGTTTATAATATTGCAGAGACCTTGAAACATAGCTAGGCATTAAATAAAACAGAGGTGCATTTAGGTGTCTGCAATCTTCTTGAATGTGCTCTACGACCAATTTATTAAACTAATTTGAGGTGTTTGTTTAACTATTTCATATTAAGAGGTCTCATAAATGTCATCAGATTTAATATTTTTATTGTAAACATAAAGGCATACATAAATCTTACTTCTCTTTCCTAACCATATGTTCTCTTTATAGTTTTATAGGTTTTTTTTAAGTTTATTTATTCCTTCCATGAGTGAGAGAGAGAGATACAGAGGGAGACAGCATCCCTTACAGGGTCTCTATACTATGAGGCACTCCAGCCTTCAGCCAGCTCTGGATCATGGGCATACCTGGTGTACTCAGGGAAGTCTCTGGACTTGAACTGTGAACCTTTGCATGAGGGATTACCTCACAGAATGTCACGTTTTACTACTGCATTGGCATCTGATCCTCTATAGTTCTATAGTTTAACGGTGGCATCACTGTTGAATATTTATTGGGCACTCCCAGTGTCAACAGAATAGTAAGAAATTAGATGTGGGACCAGCAGATGGCATAACATTTACATTGATGGACTCCTATGTGGCTGACTAAAGTTTGAGCCCTGAACCTAGTGGCTTCAAAATCACAGTGAGTGCATGTGTGTGCATGCCTAAGATCCCAGGAGGAGAATGAAGGAGAAGGAACTGTGGTGTGGTCTTCTCCCTTGGGGGATGATTTCCCACTTTCCCTCTCACTGTCTCTGTCTCTCTCTGGTGAGTGTATGTGCCCTAAGGCAAAAACCTCTTTAAAAAAATAAATTATATGATCCTTGTTTCCAAATAATATAAGGATGAAAAATGTTCTCAAATTTCCTATTTAAAAATTCATATATATTAAAAGCATAAATTCTGAATCTGCCATTTAAGTGATTTAACAACCCAGTACCAAGAAAAGGGAGCAGCTAAGAAAACTATTTTCTTAAGAAACATTATTATATTTGGATATTTCTAAGTATGTTTGTATCCTAATTTACAGAGCATTCTATAAAGGTAGGAGAATAAATCATAATGTTTGGGTAACTTACAATAAACCATTCTGTTGGGTTCAACAAACTTATTTATTTTTAAGAGGTTTTTGCTATTGAGCATGTCTGCTTGCTGGAGCAACAGAGAGAGACAGAGAGAGAGAGAGAGTGAAAGTGAAAAATCACCCTCTAGGGGGATGACCATGCTACAATCCCTTTTCCTCCATTCTCCTCTTGGGATTTTGGGCACACATACACACATGCCCAGCTTGAGTCCCAAGCTCCCTGGTCCAGGACTTGAACTGCAGTTGGCCACATAGGAGTTCGATGCCCCAACCATCACGCCACTTGCTGGCCCCTCAACCAATCTATTTTGAGTATTTTCATGTGCCGAGGTAAATAAGATGTATTTCATGTTCTTTCTAATAGAGGAAACAGACACACAGAGAAGGGAAGTGCTGTGAGAACAGTGGTTTGGAGACTGTCAGAGCACAAGGGATAGACAGGAGAGTGGAACAGTTAAGAGCATGAAACAAACTCTTCATTTTAAATTATGGTTTCAACCTCTTATTAGCTATATGACTTTGTGCATGTTGTTTAATATCTTTGTGCTTCAGTTTATTCATCTATGAAATGAGGATAAAGTCATATCTTTATTGAGACTTCTAATCTATGAACATGGTATAGCTCTATATTCATTTAGACTTTATTTATCTTTCCATTACTTATTTAGACTTAACCCAAAAGGTGGGATGCCTGAATCAAATATTGAGGTCCTTTTTTTGATACGTATTTTAAGGTTTTATCATTTTTCATGATTATCCCTTGCCTAGTCCCTCTTACAACTTTTTTCTCCCAGGTTGTAATATATAGTCCCATTCTCTTAGATAAGAAAGTACTGTCTCAGAGTCAGCTGGTGGCATGGTGGTTAAGACAGCTGTATCCTACATGGATAACTGAGTTTGAGTCCTGGACTGGCAGCTTGGAAAACATGTTGGGTGCATGTGTGCCCAAAATTCTGAGAGGAGAATGGATGAGAAGGGATTTCAGGGTGCTCATTCCCTGGGTGAGCATGTGTGTATGTTTTCTCACTTTCCCTCTGTTGGAAGTGCACATGTCCTATAGTAAAAAAAAAAAAAAAAAAAAAAAAAAGCTGTCTGTATTTCTGCACCTTACTCCCCTTTTTCAGCTACATGCTAAGAAGTGTTCTACAGGTGGAAGAGGCTAGCAGAACAAGTAGCCTGGGTGTGAGAAGTGAGGTGGAAACAAAGACTGGACTGGGGATTCTGGACTGGGTCTGGAGGGGTGAGGAGAGGGGTAACAACAGAACGTGGAATCCACAATTGCCCTCTTGTACATGCTTATGTCCCACCTCACCCCACAACATATGGAGTCACCTAATGCTCACCCCCAAAGCTATTTGTGATGTAGCAAAGGACTGGGGCCATATATGAGGTCTCAAGCAGCACTGGGCATATAGTAGCAAAATGAATCTTTGTGCAAAGCAGGAGTCATAAGGGACGGAGGAGAGTCCTTGCCCTATGTCATGTCAGTGCCAAAATCTGCACCTCAGTCCATTTGCTTTCTTTGTTGATAATTTTAAAAAAAGAATACCAGTGATACCATGGAAAAGCTAGTATGTATTCTAAACCTGTAAATTAGTAAGTAAAAATGTAATATTAACATTTGCTTTAGTATTCCAGAAGTTATCGGAGGATCTTCCAAAAGTTCATGGAAAACAGAATGAAATTATCATGTATTTTGATGCAAAAAAATGTTTGAAATCCCTGTTTTTCAAAACATGCATTTTCTATGAATTTTTTGAAGACCTCTTATATAACTGATCTTTACAATCATTTACTCAATTCAGTCTTACAATCGTATGGGCTTGCAAGAATTTTTGACTAGTCTGCAAAATTATTCCTAACCTTTTTTCTTACTGTTTTTATGTGATGCTTCACAAACAGAATTGGGAAGCAGCATTTTAGAAGCTTTTGATTTTTTTTTTTTTTAAACAAAATCTTGTTAGTGTTTAATTAACCTTACTCCTGGAAAGCTCTTCTTTAGGATTAAGTTAAATCCTTTATGCTTTAATTATCATTCACTTTCTTTAGTTCTATTTTCTATGGAGGTGGAAATTTTCTGATTATATTTCTTACTAAAAGAAGCTGTCAATCCACTGGAAACGAGGAGATGGTGGAAATATTCTCCTTTGGGTCTTTGGTGGTGTCATGAGGAGGCAGAAGGTGGGGTCAAGGCCAGGGTCAGATCCTAGCCACTGCCCCAGGGCTGTGTGACCTTCAGGAAGCTCTTAGTCTGCGAGCTTCACTTTCTACACTCTTCTGACTTACAGAATCAGAATGAATATGACTTATGTGAAAACTCCTAACTTTTAATCAATGTTTTCTTGCTACTTACATGCTAAAACTCTCCTTTAAAAGTTTTATTTCTCTTGCCTTTATATATTTAAAGGCAGTGACATGGGTCAAGAGGTAGAGCCAAAAGTCAAAAGTCCAGAAATTAGAGTACACAGTTATTGGTCCCTATTTAGGCCCACAGTCACTGGCTTTTGGTTGGCTACTTCATCACTGGTGCAGGCCCGCCCTCAACTGACAGACCTTGAGGACAAGTGTGGTATTCACAGAGAATTTATGTCCCATCCTTGGGTCTGGTTCCTGGCACAGAGCTCCTTAAAGCTTTGTGGTTTCTTTTCTTTCTTTTTTTTAAGAATTATTTATTTATTTCCATTTGTTACTGTTAGTTGTTTGTTGTTGTTGTTTTTTTTGCTTTGTGTGTGTTTTTTTTTTTTTTTTTTTTTTTTTTTTTAAGAGAGAGAGAGAAAGGGAAAAAGGGAAAGTGAGAAAGCAAACCACCAGGTCCGAGACTTGAACCATGACTGGCCATGTGGGAATCCAGCGCCCTTATCCACTACACCACCTGCTGGCCCTAAAGCTTTGTGGTTTCTTAAGTGGGAAGAGAGGAGCACCTTTTATTCTATTGAGGTGACTCTTGGTGGGTCCCCAGGCAGCTTCAGGATGGGACCTGGCTGCCAGAAAGACTGAGCCTTGGTAGGAAGTTTGGAACTTCAGGCCTCATTCCCAACTCTGGGGAGGGAAGCGGGCCTGGAGACTGAGTAAACACTGAGACCAGTGATTTACTATGTAGTAAAGCGTCTATGGAACTCCTAAACAATGGGGTTTAGGGAACTTCCAAATCAGCAAACACATCTGGTGACTGGTAGGTGGTACACCCCGACTCTGGAGGCTCCTGGGGTAGAGACCTGCCAAACTCCAGGCCAGGTGGGTGGTGGCTGGGCCAGGCGGGTGGTGCGCCCTGACTCCGGAGGCTCCTGGAGTAGAGACCAGCCAGACCTCAGGCTGTCTCTCTCTTCGTCTATTTATCTGTGTCTTTTATAGTAAACTGGCAAACATAAGGAAAGGATTCCTGAGTCCTGTGAGCTATTCCGGCATTCTACGTCTGAGGAAAGGGTCTTAGGAATCCCTCATTTACAGCCAGTCCGTCAGAACTGGTGACCCAACACTTGTGTTCGAAGTGAGTGCAGTGTGGGGCTGAGCTTTCACTGTGGAGTTCGACCCCAATTCTGGGAAGTGAGTTGAATTGTAGGACACCTGCTTGGTGTCAGCTAATTGGAGAATCGGTTGATGTGGGAATAAAACATCTCCTTTGGTGTCAGAAGTGATGTGAGAAACCATCCGACCCTTAGCACTTACAGCACGAGTCTGGAGTCAGGCTGTGGGAATTGGAATCTGGGTTCATTGAATCTGCGGTGTGGTCTTACATAAGTCACTTAACCTCTCTGGGCCTGAGAAGGTAAACTATGGGATTGGACAGCACTAGGTAATCTCTAGATAACCCCTTCATAGCTTGTCAATGTCTAGTTTAGGCCTAATTTGTCAATTCTGTCTAAATCCACCTGGAACCTCTTGATCTGGGTGCACAAGACCACGACTAACTGTAGGTCATGTGAGGCTTTGTAATACTTTATGTTCTCTCTTTGAACTTCAATCATCTGATTTTTGATGGAACCAAGAAAGCCCCTTCAGAAACAGCAGAATTCATTTACGAGAACATCCTTCTAGGAGCCAGAAGTGAAGCCACGCTACCAAAGTCAAAAAGGGAGGCACAATTAACAGATGCTCGGAGTAATGAACAAGGTGCAGAAAGGTTTTTCATAATGACTGCCTCCGTGGAGTATAAATAGGAACCCGTCCCTGTCCTCCCATCTCACCTCACACCATCTGTTATTTGTGTCAGGCAGTCCGTAATTGCTGTATGTGACCCTGGTTGTCAGTAACAGGGACAGCACCGTTCACTGCAGCCTCCTTTGCTGTCTCCCGGCCCCTGGCAGCTGTGGCTGGAAGGTTTGTGTCTCTCCGAAGATGGTAGATCAGGATTTCCCTAGCTCTTGTAACTAAATATAATCAAATCACTCACCCTCCCTATTGGGAAATAAGTTATAAATAACAAGTCAGAGCAATCTTTCACCAGAGAGGCTGTGGTTACTAGGAAACGGCGCTGCAGTCAGGCTCTTTGTTGTCACGATGTATCCATACGGCATGGAGTATGAGCTCGGGTCTGCTCTCTTTGGACTTTCAAGGTACACTGTAGTTGCACACTAAAGTATTGTTCTGTGCATTTTGAGGGCTGACGACTTAGGTTCTAATTTTGCCTTTGTCACCAACTTGCTGTGTGACTTGGGGTGAGTTAATGCGCCTCTCTGGTCCTCAGTTGAATTTTCAATAAGAGAAATGAGAAGGGTGGGCTATCCCAAGGACTGACAAAAAATGACCTGCAGACTAAATTTGTTCTATTGTCTGTTTATGTATGGCCTGCAAGTTCAGAATGATTTTCACATGTTTAAATGACTAAAAAAAAAAGTTTCATGACATAGAACACGGTATTTTCAGTATAACATAATGGTATGTAGTTATATGATATAATAGTACATCAAAATTATTTCACATTTGTGTCTATACGTAAAGTTTTATGGGGACACAACCACACCCATTGGCTCACATGTTGCCTATGATTGCTTTTGCACCCAACAGTACAGTTGAATAGTTGTGACCAAGCCTGTGTGGCCCACCAAGCCTAATGTAGTTACTGTCTGGCCCTCTACAGAAAAGCTTTCTAACCACTGAGCTGGACCATCTCTCAGGTCTCTGTAACTCTATTTTACAAACTGACTAACTCAACACAGCTCCTTCTGAATCTGAAAAGAAACATCAGCTTTAGGCGAACCAGGTCTGGGCTATTCCTAGAAAGCACCAGGTGCTTCCATGGAATCAAAACAAACCAACAAACCAAAACACGGGCAATGTCTTGGCCAGAGATGGGATGGGACCCTGAGCTCTGGCCCTGGTCTTATTCTGAGTCAGCCTGGACCTGGGGACCAGCCACAAATTTGCCCGAGGAGTGGGGGCTGCAGTGGCTCAGGGCATTTGGGTGTCACTGGTGTGACAGAGCTCACAAGTGGCAGTAGCTTAAATAAGCCAGAAGCATATTGATCTTTCCCATAAAGGTACAAGCAACCTATACGTTAAAAAAGACATCAACTAATAGCAACGTATGAAATGTATTTAGAGTCTGTAAAAAAATTATGAGGTAATGGGAATACTTAAACATGGCATGTTCAGTAAAAACCACCATTGGTTTATTTTAGATGTGATAATAGTATTGTGATTATGTTTTTGAAAACGAGTGAGATACATACTAAAATATTCTTGGATGAAATGTTGTGTCTGAGATTCGCCTCAAGATAATCTAGATGGTAGGACCAGCAGTTGGCATAATGGCTAAGTTGCTGGATTCCCATGTAGTCAACTGTGGTTTGAGTTCCGGACCCGGTGGCTTAAATTCACACCAGGTGTGTGTGCGTGCATGCCCAAGATCCCAAGAGGTGAATGGAGAAGGGATTGCAGTGTGGCCATTCCTCCTGGGAGGTGATTTCTCTCTTTCTATCTCTCTGTCTCTCTCTGTCTTTCTGGCGAGGGCATGCGCCCTATAGCAAAAACCTCTTAAAAAAAAAAAAAAAGAAGATAATCCAGATGGGAAGGTTGGAAGTAGATAAGGCCATATAGAGGGAAAAAAAATTGGCAAAAAGTTGGTAGTTGAAGACACGTAATGGGTACATAGGGATTCGTTATATCATTTCCTTTGATCACGTATATATTTGGAATTTTACATAATACTGGGTTGTTGAAAACGTCATGATGCATTTTTGCATAGAAAAGCACATCATGACTTTTCCAATGACTTAACAAAAAGTTTAAAATATTTTAAATGTTTAATGTTCACAATCAGTGATTAAAATTTTGTGTTTTTTAAAGGAATTTAATCTATGAAAAAAAATCTCACGTGGGTGGGACCTGCAGCAGTGGCTAACAACTGTACATCCAGAGGTGGGTCCCACATGGCTGACCATGGTTTGAACCTCAGCAGCTTGAGAAACACACTGTGTGTGTGTGTGTGTGTGTGTGTGTGTGTGTAAGCCACAATCCTGATGGAATAGAGAAATGAGGAAAAAGGATTATTGTGTGATCGTGTCCCATTGAGGGTCTTTCTTTTCTCTTTTTCTCTCTGGAAAGTGCATACACCCTCTGTCAATTAAAAAAAAAAAACTCACACAAGTGACACAAGTATACAATTATAATCATTGTAGCTGTGTTTAAAAATAAAAATATTTGGAAATAAGTTTCCCTATGAGAAAAAAAAAATTCCTTCAAGAGGAATGGTTACGTCGACAGTTTCAGGTGTTTAACAGTTTCAATGGATGGAATATACTTTGTTAACCATTTTGTTGATAGAGAGTCATTTAAATGTTTAAGTGCATAAATAAATGAAGAATAGAGACCATGCAGTTAACTCCCTGGTCAGATATACCTACTTTTTCTTTTGTATTTTCAGTGAAATAGCAATCACGAAAACATTCGTATTTATGGGGCACTTACTACGATACTGTGTGTGATACAGAGCATTTCATTATTTCTTCAATGTGACTGTTATAAAAGGACTTCTTGGACTTGAATATAAGTCTGGTTGGCAGTGACTGGAAGCCTGGCTTCCGGGACCGGGCTCCTTCCATCATGTGTCTCTATCGTCCTTACATTGCCTCGTATCTTGTGGTCCAACTCAGGCCAACTCTGTATTCCTGAGTGCAGAAAGGGAGAAGGGCATGTCCTTAAAGAGCACGACACAGAATTGGCACAGGTCAGTCTGCTGACAGCCCTCAGCCAAGAGCCATGTGGCCACTAGGTGCAAGGGCGGCTGAAAACGTAGCCTCAGTGAGGCGGTGTCCATTCTACTGATGTGGGAGGCTGCGCACCAGCGAGCCTGCCGAGGTTTCTCAGCAAACAATTGCCATGATTGGCTCCCCTTCAAAAACCTCACCTTCAAAACCTTGCTCTGGTTGGCCACTAGAATCCCTCAGATTTGCATATCTGGTACCTCATGATTGGTCCAAAAGCAACCAATCATAACCCACCTTTTACAACCAATCATAACCCACCTTTTACAACCAATCACGGCCCACCAGCATGTATATAACTATGATGCCTGGCCCACAATCGCCAGACGACCCTGAAGACCCTGAAGAGCTGACACTGCACTGTCTCCAGACGACCCAGAAGACCCTGAAGAGTTGTAACACCACATCGTCTCTGGAAGACCCTGAAGAGTTGTAACACTGCATTGTCTCCAGAAGACCCTGAAGAGTTGTAACACCACGTCGTCTCCCGACGACCCTGAAGAGCTGTGACATCACGTTGTCTCCGTGCTGCTCACAATAGACGACGCGACCCTGAAGAGCTATAACACTGCGTCGTCTCCGTGCTGTACCGTGCTGCCCACAATAAACGGATGACCCTGAAGACATTGTGTCGTCTCCGTGTTGTAACACTGCGCCGCTTGTCCTGGCTCTCACTCCTGCCCTCAGGAAACCTGTTCGACTGTCCCCCTGGGTCGGGACATACCGAGAGTACCGTTACTGCTTCTGGAAGGAGAACGGCCTCCGTCGTGCAGCCCTGGTAGATAGGTTTGCGAGTGGAATCCTGACGCTTCCCTCGACCTGAGCCTAATTCGTTTAGGTCTCTCTGTTTCAGTCTGTGTTCTGATTCCCACCCCCCAGCCCATCTCCCTGCCTTCTTGTCAGTGTCTTGGTTTGGGGCCTCCACATTGACTCAGGTCTCATGGTTCTGACACCCACTTGTCTGTTGCTGATTGATGCCTTCTCCCTCTATCAGGCACTCGTCCCCCACACCCAGACCTTCCGACCTGTAATCTGTGTCAGGATGCCACCGCAGCTGTAGTCAGTGATTCATTGGACTAGGAAGCTGGACTGTTTACAACCCATGAGGTACTGAAAACAAAACTTGGTACTTTTTTTTTTTTTTTTTTTTTTTTAGACGTTTTTTGCTACAGGGCACGTGCGCTCGCCAGAAAGACAGAGAGAGACAGAGAGACAGAAAGTGAAAAATCACCCCCAGGGGGGATGGCCACGCCGCAATCCCTTCTCCTCCATTCTCCTCTCGGGATCTTGGGCACGCACGCACACGTGCCTGGAGTGAGTCTAAACCACCAGGTCCGGGACGTGAACCGCGGTTGACCACATGGGAATCCAGTGACATAGCCATTATGCTAACTGCTGGTCCCCAAACTTGGTACTTTCTGAGAAAGAACAGATTTGGAAAGTGCTCAAGGGGCCCTACACAGAAACTTCAACTACAATGATTATAATCGTATACTTGTGTCACTTGTGTGAGTTTATTTTAAATTGACAGAGGGTGTGTGCACTTTCCAGAGAGAAAGAAAGAGAGAAAAGACCCTTAATGGGACGCGATCACACAATAATCCTTTATCCTCATTTCTCTATTCTGTTAGGATTGTGGTTTACACACACACACACACACACACACACACACACAAAAGAAGAAGGAAAAAAAAAAAGAGCAAGAAAGCTTAATGCTGCTTAAAATACTGGTTGCCCATCTTGTCTCTTTGGTTTGTGTGCAGGTCCATTGTAGAACAGACTCACAAATGCCCAGGACGTGAGCCTGCAGGTTAGGGCAGGGCCTGGTGTTCTCCGCTCAGCGCTGCGGCAGATGTCAAAGCTCCCAGGGACGTGCTGCCCCATCTGGCAGTACCGCGCTCTCGAGGAAGTGCTGGACTCCATTGAATCATTGGCCTTGTTAGCTGTGAGGGATCGTAGAGATGGTGGTCCATCTTTCACATTCAGGACACTCCAGCTGTGGATTGAGTCCTGTCCCTACAGAAGTGGATGCATTGAGAAGCCACGGATGAGAGTCAGAGAAGGCCGTTTTGTAGCTAGATACCTGTGCCTTGGCCAAGCAGTCTCTTTACAGGGGGCCTCAGATGTGGGTTGGCAGTGAGTTATTTGGTGTGGAAGCTGGAAGGGCACGGGAGGACTTAGAAACTTCCAGAATGAGGTGGGAGGGCACTTACGGAAGGCAGGCATGGACACTAATGCCTTGGTTCTCTGGAGGAATGACTAAGGTCTGCTGACATTTGGAAATTAGGGCTGCTATGTTCATATACTGGGAAAGTCTGGAGACATTTAGATTAGTTTCAGATAAATAAACAAAGGTCAGGAAAGGTTAGGCGATGCTCCCAAACATGGAACTGGTAAGAGGAAGAGCTTAAACCTAGTGCCTCTGCTATTTCACCAAGCTGGTTTAATTTGAATTCACTTACTGAGAAAAATGAACATTATTTTAGTGGCAGCCTCATTTCTATAATTTTTGGAAACTGATCTAAGTTCTGAGAACAGAAGTCATGCCCTGTACTTCTCTTTCCTGCGGGGCACATGGTTGAAGCTTAATCAATATCTTATGAGTCATTTGATTCATTCATTAGAACCAGCATCAGCATCTTCTCTTGAGTGTTGTGGGCAGTTACGGGCAAAGGATTGGGAAGACACGGCAGCGCTATAGATCTTATGTCTCCAAATAATCACCTTTTCCAAAATGAAAGAGTGAAAGCCTTGCCAGGTTTCGAGTTAGATGGAAATTGCAGAAGATGGTAAGTGCAAGAGGGTAGGGAGGTGACTAGTTTAGGGATTTTGGCCAAGGTTAGAAGCAGTGAGGCTCTGAGACAGAAAGAAGGATTGAAATTGGCCCACAGTCATTCAAGAAATAGTTATCAGGGGCCTGGCCCATGTCAGGAGTCAGCAGTGGGCGAAACACAATTGACTTAAAGTTAAAACATTTTGAGGATCAGGTTATAACTTATTAACATTTAGTCTTTTTCTCCTGGAGTCCTAATATGATGGTAAAACCTGGATCGGTAAAATTTATAATCCCATCATGTTCAAAAAATTTATAAGCAATTTATAAAGGTGTATGTGGTTCATTATAAATGTTATAGATAAGAAGTAGAAGAGATAGATGAGTAAGAACTAAATAAGTAAATAGTGTAAGAAACAAAAACTGAGCCAGGACTAAGGCTATTTTTTATTTTATTTATTTATTTATTTTTGCCAGAGAGGGCGGGCGTGCTCAGCAGAGAGAGAAAGAGAGAGAGAAATAGAGAAAGCACCCATCAGCACTGAGGCTTGGTCCTGCCACAATCTCTTCTCCTTCATCTCTCTTTACTTTTGGAATTTTAAACACACACACACATATATGCCTTCCATGTTTTCCGAGCTCCTGGTCTGGGACTGGAACCATTGGTAGGTCTATGGGGATCCAGCTTCCTTAACCACCAGGTCACGTGCTGGCCCTAAGGCCTGTTCTTTTTGTTTTTGTTTTTGTTTGGTTTTGTTTTTTTGTTTTTCTGTTAAGGCCTGCTCTTCTACACAAAATACACTCTAGAAATTCTAAACACAGCAACACAGGAACCATAGATGTGGGTTTAGGGCCTTCAATGACTAAACTAGAGTGAGTACTCACTAAAACAACCAACCACAATCCTTTGGGAAAACAGCTAATGCTGAAACTAAGACCGGAAATAAATGTATCTAAGAGTTCTTCAAAGATAGGATACTCTGCATGTGCCACAGGACTGCACCAGGCGCAAAATGCCACTCTGAGGTGGGAGAACTGTCACCTAGAATCAACGGCCGAGACTTTGTGAGTCGATGTGGCATGTCCAGGCAGTAACAGAGACAAGTACGTCCATGCTAAGTGAGCCCCTGTAGCGTTATGTGTCAAAAACATTCAACACAACAGAAAGGTGCAGCTATTGATCTTGCAGTGTCTCAGGAGATAAAGAACCTCAGTCTGATTCACAGAATAGCTGGAGGCAGCGCAGGAGGGAGATTAGTGTTGATGGCAACGTCTTGCAGAGAAATGAGAGTGTGTAATCTTGAGCAGAACCATCCCGGCTCAGGCCAACGGGTTTACCTTGTTCCTTATAAGTGTGTGTGGGTTTGGTCACAGGTCTGCTACGATACAGGTGAGGGAAGACCAGGGAAGGGATGGGAACACCTGCCACGTTAGAATAGAATCAATACATCTAGAAATGAAACTGCTTTGCCTACTAGGCAGAACTCACCTAGAGCGTATTTTTGCCTGTTTTTATTTGTTGAGGGAGTACTATTCAGCAAACTGGAATAGCAGCGAATGAGATACACAGAAAAAAAGAAAAGCTGTGTAAAAAATTTCAGTGTCTGTCTGGTTGTAGAAAATAATCTAATGGGATAGAAATTATGAAGACAATTTGGTCAGTCATTATAAGGCAAGAAACTAGCCCAAAAGACCGGTCTAAGTGAATATTCATTTGTAGGATGCTAAATCACTTTTTTTTTTTTTTTAGATTTTCCCCATAGAGTTCGTGTGCTTGCTGGTGAGAGACAGAGAAAGACAGAGAGGGAGAGTAAGAAATCACCCCCCTGCAGGGATGGGCATCCCACAGTCCCTTCTCCTCCTAGAATTCTTGGGCATGCATACACATGCGCCTGGTGTGATTTTCAAGTCATCAGATCTGGGAATCAAATCTGGGTCGGCCATGTGGGGGTCCAGCACCTTAACCACCGTGCCACCTGCTGGCCCCCAACCACTATAAGCAGTTTTGGGTATCTGTCAAGCTCACATCCTCTTCTTCGAGAGTCTCCCCACACCCACACCCACACTCATCCTTTACACTCAGCTCCTGCAGCCGTAACTCACCCCTGCCTCCCTTGAGGTATGTGGACTAGGAGTGGGCATTGGACCAAGGAGAACTGATCAGAGACTGGGAGGGACCTTCCGAATCTCTCTCTCTTTGGAAACGGGCAACAGAAAGATGGAGGCATTGGTAGCTGGTGCTGAATACTGTACAGTGGGGAGAATGTGGTTCCAAGCTACAGAGGCTTTTTCATGCACGCTTTGCAATAGGAAGGAAAGGCTAGTATACCATGAGAGAAAGCGACTTATTCAGAGGTACTGGGAAAAGCAGAAGCCAGAGGCGTTTGGCCCTAGACACACACACACACACACACACACACACGCACACCACATCATGCCATGCCATGCCATGCAGGGGTTGAGGGGGAGGGAAGGGAAATGTAACTTCTCCTACTGTCTTCCCAACTCCTGGATCCACCCCTTCATGGGGCCTGAATGCACTTACCGCCTTATTATCCCGGTTCTGGGAGAGATGCCCCTGGATCCCTCAACTGGGTCGCTAACGCTCACTCTCTACCTCCTTGCTTAAAATGGTATAAGTGGGTTTTTGTCTATGATAAATACTCCCTGACCAAGACTTAAGTAAATCAAAAAAGACTTCCTTTCCTTTGAGGTAAAGGATAGAAAGGTAATTGCTACATCAAGTAGATTTTTGAAAAAACAATAACAAGCATATTTGGTGTGGGGTGTGAGGTAGGGGTGGTGGTGGGTGTGGAGATGGGGCAGAGACCAGCTATAAACTTTGCTAAATGAGGGACATCTGAAGGAGTTTCCAGTGTGGGCTTAGTCTGTGAGGTGGAATACTATTTCTTTTCGAGTGCTTTCTGCCCCCCTATGCTTGTTACACTTCACCTGTATCCAGAAACCTCTGCCCAGTCCGGGTGTGCAAATGGTACTCTGAATCCAGAGGACAAAAGTGATTTTTTAATGGTTTTGCATAGGATGTGTGCTCTTGCCAGAGAGAGGGAAGGTGAGAAATCATCCTCCAAGGGGACAGCCATGCTGCAGTCCCTTCTCCCCTATTCTCCTCTTGGAATTTGGGGCACTCACCCACACGCCCGCCATGATTTTCAAGTACCAGATCTGCAACCGAGGTCAACTCTGTGGGAGGCCAGTGCCTTAACCACCTCGCCACTTTCTGGCCCCCTGATTTCTAAATTCAATACTCACTGGTTTAGATATGAAACCAAATAAGTTATATTCTAGCAGAATGACTTTGATTTTCGTCTCCAAACTAGCTAGAAACCCCCAATGGCTGGGGATGAGCAGGAGGGAGCAGAAGTGCCCCAAGAATAAATCCAGGATCTCGGCTGAAGCGAGCACCATCTTTTCCCAGCCGTAGAGAGCAGTAGGGAAACGGAGTCAGTGCCTATCACTCCTTATTTCTGTCCAGGTGGAGACTAAACTGAGAGGTCCTCCTTCTGCCAACCCGCAGGAGGGGTGCTTCTCTGGGCCCCAAGAAGTAGTCTGTGATAAGAATCTCTCTTCTAAACAGTTTTCTCTTCAGAGGGAGAAGGTAGCCACAGCCTAGAGGGACTGCAGTGGTGTGACTGAGCACCGACTAGTGAAACCCCTCAATCTGGATAGTGATGGAAACCTCCCAGCCAGCAGTTTTAGATGTATTGTGAGAACTCTCCTTAGCATTATTTAATTAATACAGTTCATACAGAGTTTTGTAAAGATTAAAACTCTAGGATAATTGCCTTTTTTTTTTTTTGATATATCATTAAGAAATTTCATCTGGGGCCAACCATGTAGTTAGTTAAGGGAGCCTACATAGGTAACTGTGGTTTCAATCTTGGGCCCCTGTGGTTTGAAAAATGTACCTGGCGTGTGTGTGTGTGTGTGTGTGTGTGTGTGTGTGTGCTCCAAATCCTGACAGGATGGAGAAATAGAGGAAAAAGAATTGTGGCGTGACCATGCCTCGCTGACTCTGTGTTTGTATCTCTCTGGTTAGCATGTGTGCACTCTGAAAATTAAAAAAGAAAGAGGAAATAAAGAGAAAGAAAAACTTCACCTGGGGGCCAGCACAGTACATAGCGCAGCGTGTAAGCACTGTGCAGTGGGAACCAGATCCCACATGGCTGACAGCGGTTTGGATCCTGGCCCCTGCAGTTCCACACTCAGACAGGATGAAGAAATGAAAGGAAAAGGGTTGTGGCATGACCGGGCTTGCTGAAGGGTGCTTTCTCTCTATCTCTTCTCTCTCACATTTGAAAAAAAAAAAAGAAGAAGAAGAAGAAAGAAATTTCATCTGATTTTTCTTCTACTGTCAAACTTGTAAAACTCTTTCTTTAATAATACATTGAATCTTTGAAAAGAAAATAGTCTGGAAGAAGAATATTGTTCACTGCTCTCAACCAAAGACCGAGAAAAATGGTTTCTGATTCCTTTTGCATTAACACGCCCTCGTCTTCAGTGCCTTCCACGCGGCTCCATTTGTAGCAGAGCAAGATAAATCCTTTCTGAGTAATGAAAATCCGCATTTGGAAAGAATCTTAAAGGATAGGCAGAAGTGTTTGTTTACTCTTTAGATACTCTGCAGGAAAAGTCACTCTGGTTGTCCCTTTAGTGGGTGATGGTACCGTGATCTGAGGCACAAAGGAGAGGGCACAAGAAGGGGGGGAAGGTTCTCTGGCTATTCGAGCTACCTAGAGACGTGTCCTGCTGGTAGAAAGCAAAAGCGCTCTCTTGGAGACTGGGGCCTTATTGGCTACACTAAGATAGGCTAAACTCCCGTAACAAACCACCACCCACTCAGCGGCTTTCCAGATAAAGTTTATTTACCACTCTAGTCGTACTCCAAGCAGGCCAGGAAGCCCACCTCGGTTCGTAGCCTCCCTTCTGGATCTCACAGCTTCCAAGGCTGCAGAAGCAGGGCACGAGAGAGCTGGAGGACTGCCTAAGTCGTTTTCCAGAGCCAGGCCTGAGAATGGTTTGTGTCACTTCAGCCTACATCCCAGAGCCTCACTCACATGGTTCCTACTCCAAAACAAGCTGGGAGATGTAGTCTAGCCATGTGGGAAAGTTGGGGAAGTGTGTGGAGGACACATAGCTGTCTGCCAGAGGGTCAGTGGGGAGAGGTGACAGCGAAGGAGGACGGCAGAGGGAGCAGCTGTGGGCAGCAGATGGAAGTGCGTGCACCAGCTTCTCCTGAGGCCTCTGCCTGGGACGGGCAGCACACACAGGCCTTCCCTCTGTCACTGCTTGCTGTTCGCTGCACTTGGCTAAGAGCACAATTTACGTGCCATCAGTCAGCTGTGGCATTCTGGAATCGACACCTCTGAACTGGGTACAGTTCGCTAGTGTGCATAGGCACGGTCCCTGATAAACCGGAACCGAGGGAGACCACTGTGACAGGGTGACAGCTTGTGCGCACTGAAATTCCGCGTTTCTCAGCTGACGGCCTCCTCTGTGCTTCCTCTTGCAAACCAGACAGGAGAGCGAACTAGGGGCTCCCCTGTTTCTCATTCTCCTCCAGAATTGGATTCATGTTTCCCAGGGGGCCAAGGGTCTTGCGCTGAGTGAGGAACAGCTACCTTGCAACTTATGCTGTCTACTGCTTTCAGCATGGGTTAGAATCCCTCAGCCCAAGATTCTGGTGAAGAAAATAATCTCTTAAAAAACCTGCCTTTGGAGACCAGCAGTTGGTGTAATGGCTATGTTGCTGGACTCCCATGTAGTCGACCGCAGTTCGAGTCCCAGACCCTGTGGCTTAAACTCACGCCAGGCGCATGTGCTTGTGTGCCCAAGATCCCGAGAGCAGAAGGGAGGAGAAGGGATTGCAGCGTGGCCATCCCCCCGGGGGGTGATTTCTCGCTTTCTATCTCTCTGTCTCTCTCTATTTTTCAAAACAAAACCTGCCTTTGAATTGCTCAATGGCTCTTACAGGATTGCCAGTATCCTTGCCAACCCCACCCTAGGGTCTCTACCACCATTGTCTGATCACATCCACTGAGACCGGCAGAGCAGGGCCGGCCTTGCAGTGCAGTGGTAAGTGCTGCGCGTTGGCAGCCCATCACACGTGGCTGACTGCCATCTGAACACTGGGCGCGTGCACGTGTGCCCACAATCCTGACTGGGAGAAAAATTGACAGGAAAAGGGATCCCAGCATAACCACGCCCCTTTAGGAGGTGCTTTCTCTCTCTCCTTTCCTCTCTCACTGGTGAGTGCACGTTCCCTCTAAAAAAAAAAAAAAAAAAAAAAAAGTGAATAAATAAAAGTACTGGTAGGGGAGACTGGAGATTTCTTTGTTTTTCGGACTTTCCAAACAGTTCTGCAGATCCCAGCTCTGGGCTGTGACACCCGCAGGTGTGTCTGGTTACCTACAGGGAGTGGGGAGGGGGAAGCAATTACAAAGTCTATAGATCCAACTATAATTCAATTCCATTTACACCAGCATTTTTATGAATGAGAGGGCTTTTCCTGAAGAGGAACTTCGGCCCAGAAGCCTACAAGGCACATGTGCGTGATGCCCTCAATCTGGAAAAGGAGGGAAAGATAATGCAGAAGAGGTTGTGGCGTGACCACCCATGAGAGGGTGCCTTTTCTTCTCCCTCTTTCTTTGTCTCTGTCTCTCTCTGGCAAGCACAAGTGCTCTCTAGGGAAAACAAAACAAAACAAAACAAAAACAAAAAAAAACCTCTCCCATGAGTGAGAGAGAGAGTGTCGTAAGGTCCTGACGCCAAGATCCACCCCAGCTTCACCCAGCCCTGGGTCATGGGCACCCGTGGGTCCAGTATACTCAGGGAGGTCTCTGGACTTGAACCTGAAACCTCCTCATGTGGGATTGCCTCAAAGAGCATTGCATTTTACTGCTGCACCACAGTTTGGTCCTACATATCCATTCTAACGGCAGGCCATGCTTCCCTTCCAGCTGGTGCAATCTCACTGCCAGTACGTTCCCCTCCTCCCTCTACCGCAGCTGGAAGGGAGCAGCAAACCCCCTCTGCTGGCCTCTCTTTCCCCAGACAGGCAGAAGGAGAGGCGTGAGATAACACCGTCCCCTGCCTGATTGTCCTACGCTTGTGTAAATGTGTGAGCCACCAGCTAGATTGATCAGCCTTGCACACTTGTAAAGAGAAGCATGAGCAGCTTCCTTGGAAGGGCAGGTAGGGGTATGAGAGCAAAAGCCCTTTGTAACTGGGAAGGTGCCCAGAGTGACGGGTGCTCTTCCGCATTCCACACACCTTGTTGCACTGGTTTTCCTGCAACTGAGACCCCTTCTATTCTCATGAACAGGTCTTGCCTTGCCTGGCTCTGCCTATCCAGGACTTAGGACGGATTTCACAGATTCTTCTTGCCAATCCATTCCAGGAGCATTACAAGCACTTGGATATTCTCGTAGCTGAGGGTGCCGGGCGACAAAGAAACAGGCATCCAACCGTGGCACAGTGTTAGCGAGCGCGAGCCAGCAGGGGGCCCTGCGCCCTCGTGAGAATGCTGGCTGCCACTGGGGAGGGAGGTCCAGGCACAGCGAAACGAACGTCATTCTCAGGCCTTTGATTCCCATGGAGAGCCACAGAAGGGCATCTGGCCAGATCCCTCTTTTAAGGGCTGCGGCAGGCCCCTGTGAGCACGCATTTCATCTGCAAGAAGAGAGTGGGCCAGAGCGCTCTGCGTGCCCGACCCTCCCGTCTTCTCTCTGTGGACGGCGCAATCTGCAAGGACCGTCTGGGTGCCCGGCTGCTACTTCCCGTCGAGGGGCTATTGTTGGTTTGTCTCTTAGTTCCTCATTAGAGTTTCAGCAGCTGCTCCAAGTTTTGTTCTCTCTTTTTACAGAACAGAGAACAACCAGGGTCTTGTTTGATAAATAAGAAAGCTTGGTCTTAGGGGGAGTTTTTCAAACCTCTAAGAAGAGAGAGAGGTCAGATGAAAGTGCGGGCGACCTGGGCCAGCCCTCCCATAGCAGGTGAAGCCTGGGGCCTTCTTGCCCAGGCCCACGTAACAGTGCTTCTGTGCTTGACCGTTTTCTCTGAAGGTTAGAGAGCTGGCCTCCCCAAGTAAATGTCCCTTCACGGCCAGGCTGACTTGCGGACTTCCAGGGATTCTTCAGATGGATTTCCTGAATTAGGTGCGGGGACTAGTACTTGGAAATATCGGGCATGTTTTCATGCCTGTCAGTGCACAGCGAGTCACCGCCAGAACAAGAGACCTCTCAGGCATACAAACACTTGTTTCTTCCTTGTAAATTGTTCAAGAGGGCAAAGGTATGTTTTTTGGTTTTTTGTTTTTGTTTTTTCGAAGATTTTTTTTTTTTTTTGCTATAGGGTGTATGCGCTCACCAGACAGAGAAAGAGAGAGACAGAGAGACAGAAAACGAGAAATCACCCCCCAGGGGGGATGGCCATGCCGCAATCCCTTCTCCTCCATTCTCCTCTTAGGATCCTGGGCACGCACGCGCCCGGCGTGAGTTTTAAGCCACCAGGTCCGAGACACGAACCGCAGTCGACTACATGGGAGCCCAGCGACATAGCCATTACGCTAACTGCTGGTCCCAAGGTATGTTGTTTTAACGAGCACTTTCAAACCACTTCTACGAGGGCTGCTGAGCATCTGGCGCGTGCGGCTCTGTCATCCTCTGCTTGTCTGAGCAATTTCTTGAGAGCAGCAGATTGAGAACAGAGGGAGGGTCTGGTCTGAGTGCTGTTGTGGCTTTTAATCAGCTGCTGATCAATTTCATAGGTAGTTTCAGGGGAACATTTGACTTAGGGCCTGCCTCATGACAGCCAAACCCAAAACCAAGATGACACAGTGCTACCGTCATGAGCCTAGAATTAATGTAATTCTCGTAACTGGGAATTAGTGCTCAAGACACTATAGCTACAAAGAACACCCACCCTACCCCACCCCACTACGAGTCATTTTAGGATCAAGGATATTAGTAGAAATCATTTTTCATGTTTCTTCAGTAATTCCAGCAATTATGTCCATTGCACTAATTGTGAATATATCAATAATTTGGACTTAGGGACAGGAGAGAAGCTATCCAAAATCTTAAGCTTTCTTCTTTCTTCTTTTTGTCTTCTTGAGGTTTGCACACTTTGACCAACAGGCGTGGTTAGTAAGATAATACTTTAACTAAACTTTTTAAACGAGTATGTTGATACATTTTATAGATGTTCTTTCAATGCTGTTATTATTTTGAAGGTGATTCCAGCTGTTTTCTAGTATCTGTGGCCACAAATGTGTGTATATATTTGAAGTAATATTTGTTTATGTTACACTATATTCCGTATGCCTTCCAATTCCTCCCTGATAGAGCAGGCATTTTGCACTTTGATATGTTTATGGAGTAACACTTTGTCCATTCTAGTCAACTGCCTTAGACTACCTGAGTTAAGAATATCCCACCAGTTAAAACAACTTTCCAAAACCTTCCTTCCACTTTCCTTACTTTCCAGACTGTATCCTTTACCTTCGTACATGTTTTGTAAACATTGTCATGGGGGGTTTTGGTACATTTAAGCAGTCTAAAGGGGCTTGCGAAATTAAGCATATCTAAAAGGGACCAGAGCAAGTCCGCTCCTTACTAGAAAAATTACAGAAATGCTTGCCTTTCAGTACATCAGGTCTGCAGCTACGTTAGTTGTCTCCGTGTCTTTAGATTTTGCAAAAGGAAATTGAAATCCAGCAAGTCGAATTAGGAGCCCATTCAGAAAGTGAACAAAGAAGCAAATAAAAACAACCCAAAATGAGGTGGTGTATTTTTCACTTTGCGTTTTGTAGGCATACGTCCCTTCCTTATAATTCGCAATTTTTTCTGAGAGGTGGTGGATTTTCACTTCCGAGGCAAACAACACCATGACAAGACAGCCACAGGAGCCTATGACAAAAGGAACAAACCACATGTTGGTACACGTATTTCCTGATAGTAGGCTAAGGGGAGAGGGCCCATTGCAGCCAAGGAAACCCTTTTCTCATCATCCTCATTTACATTTTTCTGCAAAAATATATTACCGCAAATTTGTGATCGTGAGCCTAATTCTCTAACTGGCAGATTGGGGTTCTTGAGTTACGACCCTGTGACTCTGAGTGAGGAAGATTTGGGGGGTGGGGAGAAGGACAGAAGGTGAGAAGGGGGTTAGAATTAGATTGCTCTTACACAGACCGGCAGATATTTCTCTTCGTATGATGTGGATGCTGAATTGCTAGAACACAATTGCAGAATCAGGCTTCCAGGCAGTCACTGCTATGCCATGGCTTCAAGAGAACAAATTTCTCTGTGCTTTGCAGGACATACAGGATCAATGCGAGTCATGCAGCCCAGACCAAAGCCCTAGGCCTTCCTTCTCAAGGGTTACCATTTCTCCTCCAGCTCTGCCTAGCTGTAACTGCCTAGAGGAATATCTGAACAAAGAGAGCTGTTGAGAAGGTATTAGTCAGAGTATCCATTCTTGTTTGTGCCAAATTCAAATTTTTAGCTAGGCATTGTGAACGCATTTAGTGTCTGCGTTCGCTAAAGACAGCATTGTTTGGTTGAAGGTGGCTGGGTGGTAGTGGCAGGAAAGTTTCCTTGAAGAATACAGGTATTAGAAGCCTGCCCTTTCCTCCCCATTTCCTCTTTCCTGTAACTGAAATATGGATGCAATGGCTGGAGCTCCAGCAGACATTTTGGGCCAGGTGGCCTCTGAAATAAAAGCTATGTGCTGTGAAATCACAAGAAAGGTGTCTAGATCCCAGATACCTGGAACCCTAGAACAGCCCAGAGCTTTAACATCTAGATCTTTATGTGCTTATTTAACTTGTTTAATCCACTTTATTTTTCTCTCTTACTAATCGCTCACTGGTAGCTAAATCTAATCAGAAGAGATGCACCCGTGGTCTGGGTGAGATCTCGCAGGACTGGGACTTTGTACACTGGGTGGAACCTAGAAACGGTGACGGGTTGTCTCCCCTAAAAATAGAGAATGAGAGATCCCTGGATGGGTGGGTGCTATAAGGATGAGAAGCAGGTGGCAAGAGAACAGATCAGGAGGATGTTGGCTGGCCAGACTCCATGGGGCTCCCACAGCTATTACGAATCCCAGGCTGTCCCAGTGGGATTCCAGGTAACAGGAAACTTGTGGAGATGATTTTCTGACTTAGGTCAAACCAATGTGAATTTACATCCTGACTCCTTTACCACAATGTGAGATTAGGTAATTTTAATCTTTCATATTGAAATCTCAATTTCCTCATCTATAAAAGATAGATAAGCTAGATAATCCACGATTAACATTTAGTGTTTGGATTGATACTTACAAATGCTTAGTTACGGGTAGTTATTAATAAGTTACTACGTATTTCTTCTTATAAATTTTTACTATAATCTGCTAATTAAGGTCAAACCAATTTGGATATTCTTCCACTTACTATGTGAAATTAGGCGATTTTCATCTTCAACTCCCCATGCCACCCCACATCAGGTAAACCTGAATATACTAGGGTAGCTAACCCAAAAGAATGCATTGCAGTGCCTTGCTTCTCCAAATACTTGTGATTTTTTTTTTTTTTAGAGAGTTTTGCTATAGGGTATGAGCACTTGCCAGAGAGACAAAAAGGCAGAAAGCAAGGAATCTCCCCCTGGGGGGATGGCCACACCACAATCCCTTCTTTGTTCTTCTGTTGGGATTTGGAGCATGCATGCATATGTGCCTGGTGTGAGTTTAAGCCACTGGGTCTGGGACTCAAACTGCAGTTTACTACGCAGAAGTCCAGTGACAACCATTATGCCATCTGCTGGTCCCAAGTTTATGATCTTGTGTCTGACGAGCACAGACGTAGTGGTGGAGATTTAAACATTAAAGAGAATACACATGTTTTTTACTGAGAGTGAAAGTACAATTGGGCAAGGAACATGAAAGAATTATTGGCCAATTACAGTGAGTGTAATAATCTGGGGAGTGCAGGAAGCAATTACTGAGAGTGCCAACAGCATCATGGAAGGCTCTTTAAAAGCAGCCAGAAGGCGGACAGGTGGTGGCACAGTGTTAACACAACTGTAACCACACGGGAAGGTCCTGGGTTTGCATCCCAGTGCCTCCCTTCACACACGGGACATGCATGCCTGCCTCAGGATGAGGCTGGCCAAGGCTGGGGGTGGGTCATGGCATGAAAAGCCTGTGCGTGTGGGGGGTACCTGCCCCTCCCCTTTGTCAAAATAAAAGAAATAATAAATAAACTTAGGGGAAAAAAAGGAAAGAAGTAGCCAGAAGGAACTGTAGGAAAAGTTAACCCGTTGAAGGGACTGTGGGGGGAGAATTTTAGTGCCAATGACAGCTCCAATTGCGTTCCCAAAGGCCAGGTTTGGGCTGGGATGGGGTGGGAACAGATCTAGCAGGATGCTCTTGGGAGGTGGGAGTGAGCAGAAAAGGTGAACTCGCATCTCTTCTACTTTAGAAATTCACATGGGACTGGCCCCGTTAGCTTGATCATCATCATAAAGCACTCCCAGATAATCAAATGATATAATTTTCTTGAATCTTCACATCCTGACAGCCTCAGAGTGGTAGCTGAGCATATTTCTTTGTAAAATTTGCTAGCCTAACTATTTTTGTATTCTGAGCTTAAATCCAGCCCTCTCCCTCGACAAAACCGTATTATTCCTTTATTGTTAGATCCTAACAAAAAGGCTGCAATGCTGTTTTCTCTTTATCTTTTATTTGAAAATTGTGGAGAAAATGCCATTGCTTTTACCATAAGAGCCTCCTTTGTCTGAGGAGATGGCGCATTTCAGACAGAAGTGCAACACTGTTTCCTTAGCATCTGAAAGGAAAATTCAAGCTTGGTTTCCTTTTCAAGTTGTTAAATATTTTAAAGCTAAGACTTTGTTAAGGAGACAGCATCTAGTGAGCCTGCATTTCACATTCCTAAAGTAAAAGTTACTCCGGGTGTCTTCAACTCAAAACCTTTCGCCATTGCTAATATTTCAAAGTGCCCACGTTCCCCAAACAGAACGCATCTTCTAGTGACAGAGAGGATGGGCTGAGATTCTGCTCTGGATTCTGGGGTTGACCAGGAGGTCAACTTTGTCGGTTCCGAGTCAGAGGCTAGAAACCCAGCCTGAGCTTCTGACAACCTTTCAGTAACGGCTAAGCAATGGGAAAGGAAACAACTCAGTGGGAATTGAGGATATTTTTGCTTCTCTCTGTCTATGGCGCTAAAAGAGACAGAGGATCAAGGATAACTATTTATGACTTAGGGACCAAAAGCTACTCCTGAAGAGTTTCTCTTTGTGGCCTGCCTGCTAAGGATATGAGAGAGTGAGTTTGAGATATGAGTGATGGGAGGGCTTCGCACACTTCCAGTAGGACCCGTCGGCTTCAGAAGAGGAGCGGCTCCTGCAGTGAACCCCACATTTACAGGGTCCTGCTTGCCCCTCTTCTGGAGAGGACCCTTCCTAATGAGAGAGGAAATGTGAAAGCGATGGAATACGTCCTCTGGAATGCCTGACCTCCATTCTAGGCGGGGATGCTGGAATTCTTACTCCAGGTAGTCCTAAACCCAGTCCCAGGGTGTCTTCTCCGGGTCAGTCTTCCCAAGGGCACAATTAGCTGGTGTGGAACACCCCTGAGAACTGAGGGTGGTCAAGAAACAGTTGTTTCAGCGGGAACAATCAGAGTGTGGACACACAGTGGGATGTCAACACCGATATGCTTGAGGCCCTTTACTGTGTGCTGTGGAACCAGCCAGGGGAAGGAAAGTGGACCGAAGGGAGCCGCCCCTGCTCCCGTCACCATATTTAGGTGCAGAATTTCCCAAGGGCAAGAATTCTGTTTGAATCTGGCCTTCCAGGTCCTTATGGAGGGATATTTGTCAAGGTAGAATATACTTTAAGTTTTATTAGATTATTAGATTAGGCCTTGTAAGCGTTTGGGCACATGGTATGCACCTTCTCATTCATACTCTTGCCCAAGGCCTCCCAGATGTTAGGATCAGGCCTGCATGCCCCTCTCTTTTTCCCAGTTTGTCATGCATGCAACAGCCCAACTTGGCTGGGGCCTTTTGGACAGACTCTCAGCGTGTCTGTCCATCGGACTAACCCGGCTCCTGCTCACAGAAAGGTTAGAATAAACTAGCACTGTGGCAAGCCTGCCAAACCTTGCCCAAGCTAGGATTTGGAATATACCAGGCACAGGGCCCAGGTTTCGCTGCCCAGTGTCTTATTCAACAACCTGCAGCCATTTTCCTTTCATCAGTCTGATTTTCCCACCATCTGGCTGATGCTGTACTTTCTTTTTTTTTTTTTTTTCCCCTCTAATGACTTTGATTACTGAGTTAATTTCTGACTGAATAGGATAGCTGAGTTATAGGGCTGTCACACCATGAGTGATCAGTCAATTAACAAACATTTGTAATGTGCTAGACACTGCACACTCAGGACTCTCCTCTGGCAGCTGTCTGGGCTGTAGAATTGGGTGCCTGCCTTCTCCAGTCCTGACAACAGGGGGAACAGAGGTCACAGCCAATGAGAGAGAGAGAGAGCCGTTCTTCATCCCTGCATGACCTTGGGGGTAGCTATGCTTTTTTTTTTTTTTTTTTTTTTTTTTTGGGGGGGAGAGGTTTTTGCTATAGGGCGCGTGCGCTCGCCAGACAGACAGAGAGAGACAGAGAGATAGAAAGCAGGAAATCACCCCCCAGGGGGGATGGCCACGCCGCAATCCCTTCTCCTCCATTCTCCTCTCGGGATCTTGGGCACGCACGCACACGCGCCCGGCGTGAGTTTAAGCCACCGGGTCCGGGACTCGAACCGCGGTCGACTACGTGGGAGTCCAGCGACATAGCCATTATGCTAACTGCTGGTCCCAAGGGTAGCTATGCTTTTAATGTGTGGGAGTTCAGGGATACTGTGGGTTTAGGTCCTCCAATGAGAAGAAATCTCTGGAATGTTGTTTTATTACTACTAAGCTCATATATTGAGAAATAATAAATTAGAATTTGAATTGCATTTAAAGTCATGACAAACATCCCCAGAAAGCTAATACATCCTATTTTCATTCTCTTAGAGGCAATGCCTGTTAGAGGCATTTCATTTCTAATACAAAAATACTAAACTGATCATTTTCTTCATTGCAGAGTCTTGAGAGATGATCAATGAGGACGAGAAAGCCACAATTTTGCAGGTATATGTGCTCATTTTATGGGAAAGTATGTGATCTTCCTAGAAAGTCAGTAATTGAAAGTGAGGTCCCCAGTCATGATTCCTTCCCTAAAGAAAAGCTGTTCTGGGACTCACGTGGTGGCACAGTGGTAGCACCACTGGGCCCACGTGGGAAAGGTCCTGCGTTGTGTTCCAGGCTCTGCGTGAGCATGTCAGGTGCATGCATGCCTGCCTGTGATCTGGATCTTCTGAGACCGGAGGTGGATCGCAGAGTGGGCACCATATGGGAGGTGCTTGTCTATCTATGGCTGTTTATGTCTCCTCTCCTGGTTAAAGTATTATAAATAAACTTACAAGAAAAATCATCTGCTGTGATTCCAAGCTGTTTCAGAGACTAATGGCTACCACATAGAAAGGGGACAGACAAGTAAGGGAAGTTAGTAACTAAGAATTGATTTTGGTGTCATGTTGGCAAGTAACTAGGTTGTGTTTCCTTTGTTTTTTCTTTTTGAGAGGGGCGCATGCACTCGCCAGGAAGACAGAGAGAGACAGAGAGACAGAAAGCGAGAAATCACCCTCTCAAGGTGGATGGCCACGCCCAAATCCCTTCTCCACCATTCTCCTCTCGAGATCTTGAGCACGCATGCACACACGCCTGGCATGAGTTTAAACCATCTGGTCTGGGACTTGAACCACAGTCAACTTCATGGGAGTCCAACGACATTGCCATTATGCCAATTGCTGACCCCTGGTTGTGTTACCTAGGACCAGATATAGGGAAGTCATAACACCAGTTGCATTTAGCTTTTTCCCTTTGCCTTCTGCAATGGAGAGCCGAAGAGTCCACATCTAGCCTAAGTTTTACAGATGTCATATTATTGAGACGGGTGATCACTGCAAAGAAGAAATGGTCTGAAAGTACAAGGCATATCTACTTTGAATTGATTTCTAGAAAAGAAAAATGTCATTGGTTACTAGAATATATGCAGAGTTGCTTCTATTTTATTAATTTATTCAACAAATAATTATTGGGTGCTTATTTTGGGGGGACATGGCCCTGAACAAAAGAGAGAAAAATCCCTTTCTTCACAGAGCTCTCTGTGGTGGAGCGATGGAGAGGTAATAAAAAGATAAGTAACTATATTCTATAGTTTCTCAGCATAATATGTACTATAAATAAAGCAGGGACGGGGGATAGGAAGGTTGAGTAGGGACGGCCAGGAAGACCTCATCGAGAAGGTAAGATTTTAGTGCATCTGAAGGAAATGAGGGACCGAGTGGGTAGATGTTTGGGAGGAAGTGTATTTTATAGTGAATAAACAGTGAGTGCCAAGGAATCAGGTGGTTTGGGCAGAGAGAAGGCAAAGAGAACTCAGGGTGAGCATCTGTGTGTGTTTCTGGCGTGGGCACAGTAAGTGGTGCTTTGGAGTTCTTGGCAAGGACTTGGGCTTTGACTCTCCATGACGTAGAGGGAAGACGCACATTCTGAATAGGGCAGTAGACTCTTTCCAATTGAGCATCTCTTTACACGAGGTCACGGCTGGGCCTGTGCAAAGCTAAACACATACTCAATGTTCGTGACCTGGAACACAGTCCTCTCAGAACACTCTGCCCCTTCAGTTGTTGCCCTGTATCTGAAAATGGAATTCCTCACCACTGCCATCATGGGCTGTCTCATTTTGCTTCTCTTTCCTACTATGGCTTCTTTCTGAGGTCTGTGCTGAGAAACTAGCAGAATATTTTCATTGCTGACTTTTTCTATTGTCAATGCTTTGTCCTTCCTCCAGTCCTGCAGCTTCAATGACTGGACATTCCTGTATTTCTTTTTCTGAACGACAGCTCCTCCATAGGAATTAAAGTGAGGAAAACAAGAGATAGTGTGTTTGTTTTCACCACCAGCCACAGAAGAAGAAGCCAGGGTTTGTTAATTCTGGAACTGATACATAATGTAAGCATTCTTCTATTTTTGTACTATTTTTAATTTGCCTGTCTTTGAGTTTCATATATGACTATGCTTATTTATGTTCCATGTCATGGTTGTAATTATCATAATTAATTAGGCCCACACTAGGAGCATCCCCTTTTCAAAGAAAAATAGCAAGTGTATTTGTTTGCCTTGCTTGATATAACTCATAGCATGAGGTAAAAGAAGGCATAATAAATACAATTTGCAATAAGTCCACATATGGGTGGTTTTTCTCACTTCCAAGGAGCCTGAGCCAATACATTTCCTGTCATCTTTAGAGAGTACTCACAGAACTACAAGGATATTCTACCATTGATCTATGCCAAGTCTTCCACATGGCTTAATCTCTTCTGTGTAGATCTGGGTAAGATGCTACTATCCGCTGGGAAACTCCTAACAGATTATACAAAAGGCATGCACTTGAGAATCAGCGCCCCAGTCTGACTCTGTGGGTTATCTCTCTACTCAGTTCTCTCCTTTTTTGTTTCCTCTGCTTCTCTCTCTCTTTAATTTGTATACAACTTTCTCTTTTCCCCCACTGTAGAATTATAAATCTTGAGGGGAGCCATTTACATTCTCTTTTCCCCATGTTATCTTCTCCTTCCCTCATTCACTGTCACATTGGGTCCCCTTTTTTACAAAGCTCACTATTGACTGGTATTCTTTTTTTTTTCTTTGGAGAGTTTTTTGCTATAGGGCACGTGCGCTCGCCAGACAGAGAGAGACAGAGAGACAGAAAGCAAGAAATCATCCCCCGGGGCGATGGCCATGCCACAATCCCTTCTCCTCCATTCTCCTCTTGTGATCTTGGGCACGCATGCACACACGCCAGGAGTGAGTTTTAAGCCACCAGGTCCGGGACTCGAACCACGGTCCACTACATGGGAGTCCAGCAACATAGCCATTACGCTAACTGCTGGTCCCTTTACTGGTATTCTTGAGACATTCCCTGCTTGTAGACTGCAGGGCACCACAAGCCCCTGGTGTTCCTTCTTCTCTGGACACTCCTACCGAGTGTCTTTTACTGGCCTCTCCTCTTCCTGAACCCAAAAACCAACTCAGGATGTTCTACAGAGATTGGCACTAGGCCAATTTTTCTCAATGCACATTTTCTCCCTAGATGATTTCATCTGTTTTCATTGCTTCACATACTATCAATATCCTGACAACACATGAATTTATGTCTTTCATCTAGACTTCTTTGCTGAGCTCCAGACTCATATATTCAACTGTCTACTCAACATCTCCTCTTGGACATCTCACAGCATCTCAGACTTGACAAGTCCCAGCTACAACACTTGATGTCTAGTGCTAACCTCCTCTCCCCACCTCGTTCTTGCCCTAAGTTGTAGCCTGATCCTCTCCTTGCCTTATCTATCTTGATTAATGCCACCACTATCTATTAATTACGTAAACTACCTGGAAAACGTGTTGGATCTACGTTCAGAATGTTTTTAGAATTCATTTATCTCTCTCTATAGACAAGGTAACTGCATTATCTTTCACCAGACATTTCTTAAAGAGGTAAATCAGCTATCAAATATCTTTAAATCTTTCGAAAGCTTCTCATTGCAATTAGAATCAATGTGAAAAGACGTGCTATGGTCATCACTGATTGACATCAACTAATCTTTCTAACTTCTCTCTCTCTCTCTCTCTCTCTTTTAGCCATTTCCTCCTTACTGTTTATCCCCTGGTCATGCTGGCCTGCTTTTTGTTCCTATAACAGCTGACCTCTTTCCCTAGATCCTCAGATGTACATTCTCTTCTACTTGGAAAGTACTCTGAGGGTTCTCAGCTCCTTTTTATTTTTAGAACTCAGCTATTCACAGCACCTTCCAAGACCACTATATCAAATCCCAGTCTCCGCTATTTCCTCTATCATAGCAACCTGTAATAATTGGGATCTATAATCATTTAATTATGTTTGTACATTTTTTTCTTTGACCCTTTCACTACTCTTTCACAAGCTCCACAAAGGCAAGATTGTGCCTGATTCATAATGGTATCACCAGGACCCAGTATAATGACTGACATGCAGTGGGCAGTCAGTTCATGTCTGCCAAGCAAACGAATGTATGTACCTGTATGCACATATTAGCAGTACTCAATGCTAGCTACAAATTATTAGGTTGTTAGAAAAGTCTTGACATATTTTTCTATGCAAAAATGCATCATGACTTTTCCAACAATCCAGTATAATGAAAAAAAAAAAAAAAAAGGAAAAGATCAGTGTCCATGCCTCACCCCTGAAGACTCCAACTTAATCACTGTGGTGTGGGACTCAGCATCAGTATGTTTATCTTCCGGTGATTCTAATGTACATTCTGGAACAGAATCACTGCGCCAAATGAACTATTAGGAACTGTTAAAATATTACTAAAATCTTACCTTGAGGGAGGAACCCTTCTCAGAACCAGTTTATAAATGACAAGATGAGAAAGTCACTGACTTGAATGAGTTGCATGTAACAATGACAGTGATCAGAAACATGACACGGATAAGGCTAAGAAACATGAATCCAACTGGAGACCATGAAGTGGGAGGAATGTCTGGTTCAGAAGGGCAACAGAACACGAGGCTGTAAGAATGAACAAGCTGTGGGGACCAGCAGTTGGCGTCATGGCTATGTCGCTGGACTCCCACATGGTCGACCACGGTTCACGTCCCGGACCCGGTGGCTTAAAACTCACACCGGGCGCGTGTGCGTGCGTGCCCAGAATCCCGAAAGGAGAATGGAGAAGGGATTGCAGCGTGGCCATCCCCCCCCCGGGGGGTGATTTTTCGCTTATCTGTCTCTCTGTCTTTGTCTGTCTGGTGGGCTCACGCTCCCTGTAGCAAAAATCTCTCAAAAAAAAAAAAAAAAAATGAACGAGCAAGCTGTGATGACCAAAGCCATTGCTGGTCTGATCCAATCATGGGTTGGCATGCACCCTCTCGGGAGACGTATGGGATGCCCACAGCATTGTTACTCTGGGTGTTGGAAGGTTCCAGACAACCAGGAAGACCTCTTTCCCCTTCTCTCTTCCCCTTCTTCATGCCTAGGATGCTAAGGCTTAGGTCCCCATCCATCAGGGACATAGATAGCTAAGGAAATGGACCTAGGATGATTTTAATACAAGGGAAGGGGGAAGTCTGGGGAACCCAGAAGAGAGATGAGAGGAGAAAAAAGAAAGTGAAGGTCCAAGGGGCAAGGAGTTTTTCTCTCCTGACTGTGAGAGACGCCACCTGGACAGTGCATGCTGGTGACAGAAATAGGAGGAACCCATGGAAGAGTTGCCCCCTGGGGTGACTCGTGCCAGAAATAAAGGACCCCTAGTGCAGCCTCTGGCCTCACAGTGTGTGATGCATGGGCTCACAGCTAGAGTGTCTGTGATAAGGGAATACACCCCACCCTTACACAATCAGGGTGACAGCTGGGGTCTGCATAAATATTACAATTTAAAATAAACATTTCTAAACTCCACAGGCTTTTGGGTACCATATGTGGGTTTAAAGAAAATGAGGTAGTCTGTGATTTAAGAATGACCTGTTTACCCCTTAAGATCATAAACTTTCATCCATCTGACCCTTAAATATGTTTTGTTGTTATACACACGTTTTTAAAATGATACTGAGATTTTTGGCTTTAAAAATGATTGGAGACTTGGGACCAGCAGATGGCATAATGGTTGTCACTGGATTCTCATATAGTTGACCATGGTTTGAGTCCTGGATGAAGTGGCTTAAAACTCACGCTGGACGCATATGCATGTGTGCCCAAAAATCCCCAGAGAATGGGGGAGAAGGAGTTGCGATGTGGTCACACACACACACACACACCCGCCATGAGGAGTGATTTCTTGCTTTCTGTCTCTATGGTGAGTGCATGCGCCCTATAGCAAAGGTCTCTCTTTAAAAAAATGATTTGGAACTTAAAAAAATACTGAAAGATCTACACATAGTAGGCCTTTTTTGCTTTGCAAGACACAGATCTGGAGCTGGCACCTTCTCTCCCTTTCTCCCATGCTCTTTCTTTCCTGAGTTGCAAAACTTTACTGAGCACCTGCTTTTACAAGTTCCAAGATGAATGAGATAGTGTAAGCCCAGTGTCTGATTATTCCAGCATGTATTTGTATGCTCAGGTTCTCCTTGCATTAGACTTGGCCAAAGGCCAAGATAAAATCTGGGACTTGGGTTAAATTCTGCATTCTCTGAGTCATCTTGCTTTTCAAATACTGTTAGTTTGGTTGTCCATCAGAACTGTCAAATAATTTGTCTTCCAAATGGGCCATTCTGTATTTCATTCAGAACCCAGAGTGCTACATGGCTGTACCTGATAGTAAGCTGTTGTGTCCCCAGAAGACAGGAGAGGGAAGACGGGTTTTTCCTTCTACTTTGCTTGCAATTTCCTGCCAGCATTCCTGCATGAATAGTACCCCTCCCTGGCAGCAGTAGTTGGGGTTTCCAACCCTTTTCCACTCACAAACCCCTCATGTTGTCCTACAGAGTTACTGTGCCAGCCTCTCAAGGTGTAAGACTCTCTGGGGTCTCTCCTCCAGCTTGTCGGTTCTGGGAACCCCAAAGTCTTTCATTTATTCCTCTAGCCCTTGGGATAATAGCTGCTTTCTAAGATTACCAACTCTGAGTTGGTCTCCTGTTTAATTTTTCTGTTTTCAAAAACCTGTTTGATCAATATACAGTTCAAACTTGATCAATGCATCCAGATCACCTGAAGAGCTTGTTAAACCACAGATAGCCAGGCCCCACCCCAAAGAGTCTGATTCAGCAGGTCAGGGTGGGCCTCAGAATCTGCTTCTTCATCAGGTTCTCAGATTAGGGATCAGCAGATGGTGTAATGGTTATGTTGCTGGACTCCCATGTAATTGACCATAGTTCAAATCCTGGACCCGGCAGCTTAAGATCCACTCCAGGCACGTGTGCGTGTGTGCCCAAAATCCTGAGCGGAGAGTGGAGGAGAAAGGATTGCGATATGGCCATCCCCCCATGGGGCTGATTTCTTGCTTTCTGTCTCTCTGTCTCTTTCTGTCTCTCTGTGAGAGATACGCATCTTATAGCAAAAATCTCTCCAAAAAAAAAAATCCCAGATTATGCAGATGCTACTTATCAGGAGACCCCAGTCTGAGAATCACTGCCATGCATTATTGGTCCTCTGTTAAAATACATATGTCTTGCTTTCTAGCTGCATCCCAATCGACTCAATGGTCATCACTGAAATAGTAAATCAACCGAATCCACGAGGTTGATTTTGAATGTTTGGCAGGAGGAAGTAATCCAACACCCGCTTCCAATCTGAACCTTCATTTCAGATCGAGTCACTGTCTTAGTCTGTCCATCCTCACCCTGTGCTTCTGCTCTTGCTCTTCTGCTCTGGTAGCAAAGCCCCTGGCCTTCCTTTAGAATATTCCACCGCATTCCTCCCTGGCTCAAGTCCTACCACCTCTATGGACCTGCTTTGCTAATTCCATTTGAATTCTGATTTCTCTAGCCTGCGCTATCTAGGTAACTGGTTAACATTTCTTTCCTGAGTTTGCTCTTCCAAGTCAACATGTTGTTTTTTGTGTATAGAGCTTCATGCCAAATGGTTCTGCTGGGAATACACACATGATAGACTTCAACTCTTCCTTCTTAGGGTAATCATTATCTGTACAATCTAAAACTGTTTGATATGCTTGTGAAAGATATGGGGAAATATCTGTAGAATTCCCACTTGAGAGAGACCCTTTGCTGAAAGAGTAGTGGATAATTTGACTAGCAAGATGTAGATAGGGTGAGTCTGCTCTAAGAAGTCTGCTCAGGGAACAATGAATAGAGGCTACACGGCCTTCTAGGATGAGTGAGCCCTGCTACCTACAGGGCTTGTTGTAAACTCCAGAAAATTTGTAGCTGGAGTTGAATTATGTGGGAGAAGGGAGTGCTATCCAGAGAAAGAAGGGCTTTGTGCCCATTGCTGTGTGGCTGGCAGCTAAAGGGCAAGAAAGAAAACAATATTTAAATAGGATTTTTTACATTGTTGGTGGGAGTTGTAATTGCTTGTTTCTCCTGAAATCATCAATAAAACTACTTGCTTCCTAGAAATATGACAAAGAGCTGAAGCTTTTTTCTTATTTTCCAAATGCAGAATAGAGTTAGAGATCAATAGAAAAACAGTTACTTGTGAGTTAAGGATAAAATTATCTTTTTCTTTGATTTTTTTCCTCCTTTTTTCTTTCCCCTTGCAAATGCGCTCTAAGTATCCTGTAGCATCGCCTGGATTTCATATTCTTCTCCCAGCCTTGGTTATTGAATAGCACGTGTTTATTGGCTATCTAATTTCTCGGTTTAGAAGTTTATCTTCGGCCCCAACACATCTAACACTGGGCTAGACAAGGTACTTACGGCATGGCCTGAATATGGTAGAGCATTGGCCCTTTACTCTTTTCCAATGACATAGCGTTATTTTTCTGATTATAAATGAATAAAAGCATATTATTGAAAGTTTAGAAATATCGCTAAGTATGAGAAAAAATTAAAATCACCCATAGCAGAGGCCAGCAGGTGGTGTAGTGGTTAAGGCACTAGACTCCCACATGGCTGACAGCAAGGACCTGATGACTTGAACTGACACCGGGCATGTACACATGCATGCCCAAAATCTCAAGAGGAGAACGAGGAAGCAGGATTGTGGAGTGGACAAGTTCTCACTTACCTTCTCTGTCTCTCTCTGTCTCTCTCTCTGGTGAGCACCTATGCCCTATGGCAAAAACAAACAAACAAATTACTTATAGTTTCACTGCTCAGTTAGAAACACAGTCAACAGGCTAAAGTATCCATCATCTATCATCTCCTCTCCTCCAAATATACACATACACATTCATATATACTTTCCATGTGTATCCATATATATAGTGTACATGGAATATATATACACACACACACATATATATGTATGCATTATATATAATGTGTGTTTTTATATGTACATTCTCTATATTTTTATATATATAATCAAATTGAGTTCATACTGCTTATATAACCTCACATATTGCTTTTTTCACTAACATCTTGATACACACATTTATCCTAACTACATCTTCAAAAATATAATTTAATGTCAGTATCATAGTTATTCATTAGGCTACCACAATATACTTATTGAATTACCTATAGTTGCATAATTATGTTTTTTCCCCCACTTTTTGCTACAGTGTGTATATATATATATATATATTAGGTGGTTGGGAAAGTCATGACGTATTTTCCAGTGTTTTTCTATGCAAAAATCATCATGACTTTCCTGATGACCCAGTATGGCATTATGTTTAGATAGACTGTCCTTTGACACATTGGAAGGCACATTTGTCTCCAGAAGTAGAATTTTGTACTTACCAGAAATGAAGCTCAAAAGATACAACCCTAGTGGACCATGCAGAGTTTCAAAGGGTTTGCCAAAAGCGTTGTACATGAAGAAGGCCGTCCCCACCATGGTTAAAACAATGAGGATCGTGGAGAAGAGAATGACATTGATGTGGATGCTCACTGGTGTAGCTTTGAGCAAATCTGGAAAAACTAGAGACAAGGATTAAAAATCATGTCATGGGACTAGCAGTTAGAGTAATGGCTATGTCGCTGGACTCCTATGTAGTCGACTGTGGTTTGAGTCCCGGACGCAGTGGCTTGAAACTCACGCTGGGAGCATGTGCATGTGTGCTCAAGATCCCAAGAGGAGAATGGAGGAGAAGGGATTGCAGTGTGGCTATCCTCCCTGGGGGTGATTTCTTGCTTTCTGTCTCTCTCTGTCTGCCAAGCACATGTGCCCAATAGCAAAAACCTCTCAAAAAAAATAAATAAATAAAATCATGTCACTAAGAACCAGCAGATGGCATAATGGTTACGTCACTGGATTCCCACATAGTCGATCGTGGTTCGAGTCCCGGACCTGGCAATTTAAAACTTACACCAGGTGCATGTACATATGTGCCCAGGATCCCAAGAGGAGAATGGAGGTGAAGGGACTGTGGCATGGCCATTCCCCTAGGAGTGATTTCTCATTTTATTTCTCTCTGTCTTCTTTCTCTGTGTGTCTCCAGTGAGCACACACACCCTATAGCAAGAATCTCTCCAAAAAATAAGTAAATAAATCATGTCACTAACCGTAGCCTGGAAGTCTAATTTTAAAAAATTAAATCTCTTTTAATTTTTCTTAATTTCAAAAATTGCTAAAATCCTTCTGATGAATACATTCTTATTTATTAATTTGTAAGAGGTTACAAAAATATTTAAAGATAGAATCATTCATATCATTCACCAGTAAAAACTAGTAAAGGGGAGACTTGAGGGATTTTTTTTTTCTGCCTTCAGTCATATGTAACTATTTAAATAAACAAAAGCTGGGTTTTTTACCCAACTGTAAATTTTGATGACTAAAATTTTAATGAGACTTCTCAGTAGTCACTGTTTGTTTTTTGTTTTGTTTTGTTTTGTTTGTTTTTTAAATCAGTCTTAACTTGTAATGACATTTTAAGTTTGAAGATATTTGGAAGAGTTCAAGCATCAGGAGCTTTTTATATTTTCTTTGTTACAAAACATAGAAAAAAAAAAAGAAAAGAAAAAACTTTTTAAGCCCACACCAAGATTAAAGAATGGAGTATTTTCAGTAAGTTCAATATTTTGATGTAGCAAAAAGCTGTGGGAAAATAATTTCTGGTGCTACAAGAAATATTTTCCTTTTAGAAAACATGCCAAATCTATTTCTAGTCTTTGCGATCAGGGTGAGTTTTTCTTTTTTTGCAGAGGAAATGAAATACTTCATAAATGTAGGGCCTCCTCTATCTGGAGAGCCATCAGCATTCTTGGCATCAGCAAATCTGGCATGACTATCAGGGGAAGTTTAGTTGAGTCTATTTTAGTTTCCCAAGTATGTATCAGGTGTTTAATTTATTTATTGAGCACCTACTATGTGCCAGGTATTGTTCTAGATGCTGGAAGTACAGTCATAAACAAAACAAAGTCCCCGTTGTCTCATGCAACTTATATCCGAATGGGGGTAGGCATACAATTAGCAACTAAACAAATTTTAAAAATTTGATAGCTTATCTCTGAAGACAACCATTATCAATGTCTTCACCCCTGGCCTTGGTATTGAACCCATCAAATATGTCATGCATTTAAACCCATGGATACCACTCATGGAGAAGTTGTTGTCAGAGGAAGAGAAGGAACTGGAAGAAGTCTTGGGACTGCCCCATTCCTACCAGCACAGAATAGGAAGAAAGCCTGCCAAGAAGAATAAGAACATACTGAGTTAGGAGAACATCAATGAGTGTGACAGTAGGGAAACCAATGGAAGAACATGTCTCAAGGAGGCGGAAATGGTTAGTTGGGCAAATGCACATCCCACAGCTGCAACACTCAACTCCTGACCATGTGTCGAGAAGGGGACCAGAAAATGGAGTTGTACTAGTTGGAGCAAACTCTTCACCACTCTGGATATAACTGAATAACCACATAGATGAGTTGTACGTAGTGCTATGCGAGAGGGAGCATCTGCGTTACAAGTACAGACAAGGTCTTTGGTGTTGATGGTGTTGGCCCCTGCAACTTCACTCAGGAGTCATGCCTGGATCATTTATTTGACTACAAAGGTTTAGTTGCCCAGGAATTCCTTTCTCTTCTTATAATAAGAGAAATGCATATTAAAACTATGAGAAACCATTTTTCAGTAGTCTTATTTATAAAAATCAATACATTTAGCAATATCCTGTGCTAGCTAGGACAAAGGGAAATGAGATCCTTTGTTCAATTTTGGGGGAGCATAAACTGATGTAACTCCCCTCCCTCAGGGAAGTTGGGAAGTATCTATAAAGCATGAAAATGCACATACTCTAGCTCAGCAATTTCACTTCCAGGAGATGTTTTTTTGTTTGTTTGTTTTTGTTTTTTGTTTGTTTGTTTTGTTTTTGCCAGAGGGCATGTGTGCTCACTTGAGAGAGACAGAGGGAGAGCAAGAGAGCACCCCGCATGGGGCATGGTCATGCCACAGTCATTTCTCTTCCATTTCCTCTTTTGTTTGAGATTTTGGACATGTACACACATGCACCCAGAGCATTCTTCAAACTGTTTGGTTTGGGACTCAAACTGTATAACCATCAGGCCACAGGCTGATTCACTTCTAGGAGTTTATCTTATGGATATTTTTAGCTCATGGATCCAATAAAGAATTACAAGGATATTTACTGCAGTACTTTTTGGTAGTAACAAAAGGTTGGAGATAACCTACATGTTTGGTATAGTACCATGGAAGATTAGTCAATTATTACAAAGACTAAAGCAAATCTACAATATATGAACAGGTATGGAATTATTATCAAAATGTGATGTTAGATGAGAAAACCAAACCAATAAAAGGAAATGTGCAACATTCTGCCATTTAGAGGAAAGCTAAAGGTGAATGTATATGATAACAAATAATTTTTATTATTTTTTTAGAGGTTTTTGCCTTAGGGTGTGTGCTGTTGCCAGAGAGAGAGAGAGAGAGAGAGACAGAGACAGAGACAGTGAGAGGAAAGAGAGAAGTCACCCCTTGGGGGCGAGGAGGCCATGCCACAATCCCTTCTCCTCCATTCTCCTTCCAGAATCTAGGGCACACACGCACATGCACCCATCATGATTTTCAAGCCACTGGGTATGGGACTTGAACTGCCGTTGGCCATGTGGGAATCCAGCGATGTAACTGCTACGCCATTTGCTGGAGCCAATAACAAATAATCTTAAAGTGCTTTACTTACCTACTTTAATTTTGTCAACATCCTTATGAGATAGATACTATTATCAAAAACCGAAGCACAGAGGTTGAGCGCCATGCCCTGAAGTTATACTTAGTAAGTGGCAGAATAAAGATTTGAACTCATATCCAGACTCTTAAATACCATGGTACAACAGCCTCAGGGGCTAGCATGTGGGTCTAGGCAGAGACAATTTCTAGAAGACTACACACAAAACTGCTAACATTCTATCTGGGAAGGAAAATTGAGGGACATAGCACCATATAGCTTTTTGGTTTTTAATTGTCAAAGTGTGGGTGCATTCACCAGAGACAGAGAGACAGACAGAGAGACAGGTAAAGATAGAGGAGAAAAGCACCTCTTCGATGGGGTGTGGTCACACACGATCATTTCTCCTCTATTTATCCATCGTTTTAGGATTTGGGACATGCACGCGCACGAGCCTGGAGTGTTTTTAAGTTATAGAGGCCAGAATTCGACTGCAGTTGGCCATTCGGGATCGGACTCCTTAACTACTAGACTATGGGCCAGCCCAGATTTTGTACCTTTTTGTGGTTTGGAAATAGTTTTTTTTTTTTTTTACTTTGTTTACAAACATTATGTACTTGGTGGACACACAAATACTTGAAACAATTATTTTATTTTTTTTTTGAGAGGTTCTTGCTATAGGGCGAGTGCGCTCACCAGACAGACAGAGAGAGACAGAGAGATAGAAAGTGAGAAATCACCCCCCAGGGGGGATGGCCATGCCGCAATCCCTTCTCCTCCATTCTTCTCTTGGGATCTTGGGCACACACGCACACGTGTCCGGCGTGAGTTTAAGCCGCCGGGTCCGGGACTCGAACCGCGGTCAACTACGTGGGAGTCCAGCGACATAGCCATTACGCTAACTGCTGGTCCCAAAACAATTATTTTTAATTGCTGGAGGACATGCGAACTTGCCTGAGAAAGAAAGCAGCCCCCAGTGGGGTGTGGTCATGCTGCATCCCTTCTCCTCCATTTCTCCATCCTGTCAGAATTTTGGCTGTGCTCACGCATGTTCCCAGTATGTTTTCAACATGGGG